>VDFB02150555.1:0-10135 GCA_007258455.2 Sequoia sempervirens
TTTGGACAAGGTGAGTGCAATTAATTTGAAGTTGCAAGAGAAACTAAATGTGGCTACATGTTTTCTTCCTCCTCTGCAACAAATAAGTGAAGATCAAGGGTCACAAAACAAAGAAATCTTAATCCAGGAGATTATGGATTTAAAAGAGGAGCTCAAACAGAGCAAATCAGAGGCTAGAGTAGCAAAGGAGGGGGCAGGGAAGAAGGTTTAAGACCTTTTTGACAATATTTTGGGTCGCAGGTTGTCCAAAATTTTGGACCAAGTAGATAAAGTATGGGACAACTATAATATCTTGAGAAATGCATACACAAGCCATATTCAAGCATGAATAAGGTTGAGATGCTTGCAACCCAATTGGTCTCAGGGGGTTACATTACTAAAAATTATTGTCAAGAATCCCAATTTTGATAGCAATATGGTGGCTAATTTTTGAATAAGTCAGATTTATTGGATGACATATTTGGTCATCATAGTAGGTATAGGGACCTGATGAGAAGGGAACTAAGTACCATTGAAAGTTTTGAGGAATTTTATATGCCCTTAATTTTGAATGAAGAAGGGGAAATAAGGCCTTGTAGGGAATGGAGGTCAAAATTTGTAGATATCCTCACTCCTATGTACAATAAGATAAATAAGGAAGGAGAAGTTTATGTAGAGAAGTTAAACCTATGCATGGATTCACTTGCCAAACTAGAATACAGCTTGTTAGGTTTCCCTACAATGGTGTAGGTTTTGATTGGTGATGACTACAAATCACATGTGGAAAAGGTCAACCAATTTTTGCCACCTAGGATAGACACGTCAACAGAGTAAGGTGAAGATAAAGAGGAAGATGGTGCAACACCTTGAGTTGTGTTTTAATCGGTCTCCACCAAACAGATTTTACTACTGCATGGGCGTGTATGGAAGGAATGTCAAATATGTTAGATATGTCATGTTACCTACAAAAAATAATTTTATAGAAGTTAGGCCCATATAATAGAGTAACTACTTGAGAGGATTTCAACTACTTTTTCAGTGGTTTCTCCTTTTATATTTATATTCTTTTCCATTGTAAATAATGTGACCATTTAAGATTTTGTCTTTTGTGACTTAAGTAGTGAGATGATGTGTTTTGCTTGTTGCTTCCCTTGTTTCAATAAAAGGGAATTATGAGCCTGATTTTAAGAATTATGAGTTCTTAGTTTTTGTAGTCATTATATAGAATTAGGTCTTGTACAGTCTAGTCTTCTAAAGTTTCAAAACATAGATAATTTAATTTTGCTCTGTAATAGTAATAGATACCTAAAACACTTGTTTTTTTCTCAAATTTGTAAGTCATGCTATTATTGGCTCCATATTGTAATACATCTTTTGAATCTAAATAATCAAAGATTATTCATGGTTCTCATATCATATTTGTTGTTATGCATGTCTAAATTCCTATTTTTTGTTAAAAAATGGATTAAAATTTATTCCAGTTCATTCATTAAAGATTGTGGTATTACATTAAGGATTTTTAAGTAGAGCAATAGTATTGTCTCTTTTGTTGTTTTCTCATTATAATGCATTGAGGTTATAAGAATCCATAGGGTTAATCTATTGTGGGAGTGTTTTATTTCATCTTTGACTATGTAAATGGATAAGGCACTGGACAAGTTAATTCACAAAGCTCAAAACTAAGCATAATCAAATCTAAAACAATTGAAATTTTACTTTTGCTGCAATTTTATTTATGTTCAATCTAACTATCAAAAAACATAGAGCAAATTGAGGGTTTTGAAGATGATTTAGCCAATTAGACTCACCTTCTAAATTATTAGTGTAGAGTTAATCATTTGTTCAAAGCATCATTTTAAGCATTTAAATAAGTTAAATGATGTTACAGGGTAACCCACCTTGGTTTTGTAGAGCCTAAAGTGCAAAGGAGAAAAGTACAAAATCTACCTCATGTTTGTTGGCCACTGACTTGGGGTTCTTGAGTATAGGATTTAGCTTATCCTTAGAGAAACTTGGAAAATAATTTGGTAACACCAACATACATCCAAATGGGATGCGAGATTCTTGGTGATATCTCCAAGGTGGGCATAAGATAAAATAGGATATTTTATGTCAGTTACAAGAAAATTATTCAAGCATGATTAGACAAGCTATTTTGGGTAACTTATTTGAGCAAGAAATAATAAATATAATATTAAATTAGTATTTCCTCTAATGTGGGTGTGGGATTTTTTGGTCATGTTTGGTATAAAAAATCATTTGAAAGGTCAATTGGGGTTTATCAAATTATTCCCTTCTATGCAGATTGTTTGAGCTTTAGCTTGAAAAATCCTTTCTTTGATGATAACCCAATGAAGGTTGGAGGTTGTGGATGAAACCCCATTAGTTTCATAGAGGAAATTTCACTCAAAATTTACATTACAACATAAGGATTTGTAGATTGTTCAACTTTTTGTATTGTTGTTGTTTGCAGGTTGCAAGTATAGTTGGAGTGCATAGTTGTTGGAATAGTTGTGGTGTTGTTTCCATATCTACATGATTTCCTTGGAGTGAGGTTAGATTCTATGGAAGTGTGGATTTCTCCTTTATAAGTGTGATGTGCTATTGTAGAATTGTTTTTTTTTATCAGTCCCAGTTGTGGTGTCCATCTTTCATTTTAGAGAATTTTGGTGTTTACAATATTTTGTGAGTTACAGTTTGAGTAGTTATTTTATTTGAAAAATCTACATATTTCATTGTTGTTATTCTTACTATATTTTTTTTTCTTCTGTTGTAGCAAAATATTTTCATGTATTTAATAATATTTATCAATTGGAAAATTATTGGGAGTTTTATCACGAAAGTTTGATCCCAAATTAGATTGCATTGTTTGTTGAATGAAATTGCTTAATCTTAATGGGTGTTTGCAATTTATTTTTGAAAATATTGCTTTTTTTCATGAGGGTTTAAAACTAATAATTCTATTGAGGGGATATTGTGTTTTCAAATTTTTAAATAATATAGAAAAGTTATTTTATTTGGGACATTAGGTCTCAATCTAAAATAATTATGCAAATCTAACTTTAATATAATTTTAAATCCTTTTCAAATGTTAAATATTTGGCACAAATAATATTATATTTCAATATTTAACTTATATCCTATCAAACTTAGATTTAATCACTATTTACATCACATTATTACATTACATTCTAAATAGTAATTCAACAAATAACATATATAATCCATGATTCTTTCCTTATTACAATATTTATAGGAGAAAATTTGCACCCATTACACAAATTCCCCTTTCACATACCCTCACCTTAGGAAATCAAGTCCAAAGGTGAAATTCCACATCACCCACTTGCCTTCCATCCACTTGGATTCTATCATGTGTGTTGGTGAGAGAATATTTGTTGGGGATGAATGCACGATACATGGACGTTTGTGCAATGTGTTGTCGTCCCTCATGGATTCCTACGTCTGAAGTTGGCAGATGCGTTACACACCCGATTGGGGTTGAATTGTAACATCCCTCTTCAACCAACTAACCCTGAAAATGGCAGATTCTTCCCATCCCACCTTCAAAAACATCCATTCTCACTTCATTTCATCTTCTAGAAACACTCTTAGCAATCTCATTCACTCTCCAAGCAACATTCCAACACTCCATTGCAACAACTTTGAAGCTCCATCAACTCAACATTGCAAGTGTGAGGCAAGCCATAGAAGTGTGGACTTGGAGTCTTTCGAGACCTCCCTTCATCACTGTTGCAGCTTGGTGACTTTTCCAAGTCCATACCTTGCATTCTCCTCCATTGGCTAGTCAGCTTTTGGGCAGAGGTGGTAATGCTTCACTCCTCTCCTTTGTGATTTGATAGAGTAGCATAGTTTTGTTTTGTAGTGTTTATTTCTCTTTTTTTTTATCGCATATTCTACTCTGTTGCTTTCTGGCCATCTATGGAGGTGGAAACACCAAAACAGGGATCTGACTGAGGCAAGCCCCTATACAGCTCTGACAATTTTCCCTCTTTCTTGTGTGTAGGTAAATGTACGCATGGAGCTAGTTGGTGAACTAGTGCTTTTGTGAGATCATCTTTGTCACCCTAGTTATCATTTACTTGCTTTATCACATTTGTATCTATTTCCTATACTTTCTTATTCTATTTTTTCTGTCTAGATCAACTAGCTAGGCCATTAGTAGGTCTTTTTGGTAATTTTTACTATGTTTACTATTTTCTGGTCGTACGAACGCTAACACACCCGAGAGATGCCAGCACGCTGCATTGTAATCCCAAAACTGTGCTATTGTCCTTAAACAGAGAGTTGTCTGAGACATAGCACCAACTCCAAAAAATAGCTCGCCTACCCTAAAACTGCAACTTAGATCTAAAGAATGATAAAAGTACTATATAGTGCTCTTCATTCTCGATTCTTGTCCCTTTAGAGTGAGGTAAGTTAGGGCAGCCTTCTACTCTCAGCTCTTTGTGACCTGGAGCCTTAACGTAGTTGGTCCCCCTCTCTTACATTTTTCATGAACCTGGCGTGAACAACATTTGTCCATTTGTTTGTGTTGATATGTCTCCCTTCCACCTAGTGATCGTTGTAATCTTGAGTGTTGTGAAGGTTTATGAGCATCACAATCTAGTCCATGAATTTTGGGTACATTGTTAGGAGAAGTGTGCGACACCTTCCGATGGAGAAGATGAAGGTCGCTACTGGTTTCTCTACAGGCATTTTTTTTTAATCTTCTCTTGCTTTGTCTACCCAGGAGGAATTGTTGAGGGGTGAGGTAGGATTCTTTGATGAATCTAGCTACATCCCCACTCCCCCTTCATCTCCTACACCATCATCAGTAGATGACCATGAAGTCATTCACATTCCTTCAAAATATATTTCTACCCTAAGCAAAGGGCTAGGTGACTTGGAGAATCACCTGGAAAAGGACCCAAAGCTAGCTAGAATCGCTCGGGTTATTAGAAAAATAAAATATATGGTGGGAAAGGATCGAACAGGAATAGAACTCCTGGCTAGTCTCTCTAGTCTAACCGAAGTGTGTTCCCTTCCAAGCAATACTAATGTTATACAAGGGGCCACTCCTGAAGATCATGAGAGACAAATAGGAGTGTCGATGCCTGCCACTTCTGTGTATATGGCTGAAACAGTCCCATCAATCAACGTCTCTTGTTCCTCCAAAAGGTCTGAAACTATCAAAGCAAATAGAATACCCTTAGGGTTTAGTTTCACCCCTCCTATCACCTCTAGTGGTGGAGGTTTTGTAGAATTGTTGGTGAGGGATTTGGTAGTGGTGGTGGCCGGCAATGGGGGTGAGGTGCTAGTGGAGGTAGTTGGTGGAGGCCATGGTGGTGGCCTCGGTGGGGAATTGTGTGAGAAACACGTTGGAGGCCACGTTGGTGGTAGCGGCTCCGGGCAATAGCCATGGTGGTGACCACGGAGGTGGCTCGGTGGTGGTTCACGGAGGAGGTCCCACTAGACCTTTGTCATCCCAAGACCTTATTCTGAACACTCTTCTTCAAAATATGGGTAAGATGCAAAGCCAATTGGTGAGTTTCTCCCAAGCCTCTTTCCAACATATCTTTTAGCCCTTCTTCTGACATAGCCCATTGTGAATAGTAATATTAAGTACTCCCTTCCACAAGGATTGAAGATTCCCAAGAGCCCAAAGTATGACAACAAGGGGACCATAAGCATGTGTTTACCTTTGTGCCATGTGTGCGAGAATTCTTCCATCACGATGCGTTGATGGCAAAATTATTTCCTTGATCTCTTAAGGATACAACACTCGAGTGGTACTGTTCCTTGCCCAACAACTCTATCTTCTCATTTGATCAACTTGTAAGTCAATTTCTTTGACAATTCTAAGCCAACATTAGACCGAAGATAACCTTTTTAGGGATCTCATCGTCTGAAACAAGGACAATGAAGATGATGATTTTATGCTTACTGACAGTGCTCTTCTCGCATAGATCTTGTACGCTACGATTCTAGCGTGCAAAAGGTCTTCATAAAGGGAACCTCTGAGACCTTAGCGAGGGAAATTTTTTTCCTTATGAAGTACCCTTCTTTAAAAGCATGCATTATTGTGGCATTACGAAATATCAACAATGGTAATTCGATTCGGGGGATCCTCCTCACTTAAGTTCAAAGGTCCCATTGTATCAGAATCTGAGGAAAGAGTAAGGATGTTGTGAATGTAGTATTTACAATGAATGATAATGGCCTCAGACACAACAAAAATTTCACAAAGTTAGCAAAATCTTATTCTTCCATCTTACAAAGGTTGCTAAAGGATAAGATCATAACCTTGGAGAACCCTAAACCTCTCAAGGAACCTTACCCTAATTGGTATGATGCAAATTCATTTTGTCAGTACCATCGAGTTAACATACATGATACCGAACATTGTATGCACCCTCACGTCACAAGATCTGAGGACGCATCGAGGACAATACTATTTTTCTCGTGGGAATTAAACAAAATGCAAACAAATTAGTGGCAAAAGCAAATAGTGAGTTGCAAATATACACAGACCTATTTTTGTCACATTCTTCCAACTTAATTATTGATCCCTCTAACTCTACCACTCATCCTGAGGCATACATTAACATGGTCACAGTTACTCCTACCACATAACTTGCGACTGGCTCGCTGGACGTGACATTCACCTCGCAGGATATGCCCTCTCCCCTTTAATGGGAACATTGTGACATGGGTCTTAGTTGACCCCACAAGTCAAGTGAATGTCATTCAAAGGAGACATTGTGGCTAAATTCATTGCATAGGGAGGAGTACGAAGAGATGAATTCTACCATCTGTACGCATGATGGCCTCTCTCTCAAGCCGTATGGCTTAATAACTTTGTTTTTCTTAGTTGGACCTAAGACTGTAGACATAGTCTTCAATGTTATTCCAAAGTTGGATTTTTTTAGGTTGAAGTTAGGCATACCTTGGCTAGCTTCCATGAATGAAATCGCCTATGTCATTCATAATTTCTTGAAAATTTCCCACGAAGGTGTTGTGCACGTTGTGCATGACACTAGATACCATCCATTGGTGTCCCATGGGGGCTACTCATTGGATCATTTTTGGCCCACACCGATCTATCTGCTTCCCCCAAGAATGAACCTACTTTACAAAAACTATGTGAAGTATAAGACCGGGGGCAAAGGATAGCCAAAACTAACCCTTCCAGTAGTGCAACAGCAAGCTTCCCCCTCTTCTTGAAAAGGAAAAGAGAAGCTAGCCCATCCTCAGGATACCTCTTTGCTCCTCTTTTTGAAGAATATTTTTGGATGTCTACTCCTGGATTCTACATAAGAAGTCTGATGGTGCCTGCTTGGCACCGACCTAAGATTAGGATTTTAGACCTCCCTACTAAACCTCATAGACCTTGGCCCTACTACTTGTATGGCAGGAAAAAGGGTCCCCACGGGGAATCCTCTATGTCTTAGCCTCCGCGGCCTCCCATCATTCCTGCCCCTAAAGTAATGAATGGGAAGAGGCCCGCTGTCGAGGCACTAGAGCTGACTCCCCCATTGTTTCTCAATCTCTTCCTCCTGCTCTCGTTCAAGAGTTTTTCCCTCTGTCAGAAACGGTTGTAATGGACACCCCTATGGCTGAGAAGGATCCTTTTGTCCCTTCACAGCTTCTAACCTCTAGCTTGAAGAGTCATAGAAACCACTCAGACGGAGCGCTAGTTACCGCATGAAAAGTCTTTGGCAACTACAGTTGCTTTTGTAGGAAGAAGGAGAGGGAGACGACACTCCTATATCGTACCTTTTTGTGTGCTCCTCTCCTCCCCTTACTATTGGATCAATCAAGTTCAATCTCGCTTCAACTCCTCTCATAGGAGGAGCACCTCACCTAAAAGGTGGAGGTGTTTATTGCCCTTCAATCGAAGCCACTCCCCTCGTTGATGTCCTTCCGCATGGTCCTGCACTATTCCATAAACCATGGATATGCTGAATACTTTCTGGGCAGTGTTTGTCACAAGCCCTCTCTTTTCAGACCTCTTACCTCATCTATGGGTAGTTCACATCCCCCGATGAAGTAGAAAGTAGAGGTTGGTCCTTCCAACAATGGAGGGCATAAGAGGATCCCACATTCTCCAAAGGGTGGTCTTGCACTAGCTTGTTTTGTTCTAGTGACAAAGCAAGTTTTAGCTTCCCCTAAGTTTGTCACCACTCCCGAGTCACTGTGAGCCAAGCTGCATGAATCTCATTAATCGCTCTTCCCCATCCATTGAGGGGCACGCATGGCACTCCTACAAAGTGCATGTTCAACTTTGATGAGGTCCCACCTTTGTCACACTGCAGATCATCGACCATAGCTCCATAAGAGCCTAGTGGAGAAGACCTTGTAGGGATTTCTTCCTTAGCCCTTGTTGCAGGAGGGTCAGAAGCTCCCCCCCTTAATATTCCACCACTGTAGGCCAATCCTCCTTCCCCTTATAATGATCTAGATTTGGAAGCAGATGACCTCTTGGTCGATGAGTGTTAGGGGAGGCCTTCTTTTATCTTTAGATCAGATGTGTGTGTGTGTGTGTGTGTGTTGTGATGTGTTCCCTCTTGCTTGCGTTATGTGTTTCTAGATGACTCTTGTCACCCTTGTTGATGCTTGGATATAGGAGTGATTTTGTGTTGTGAACCTTCTATTTGTACCATCATTCTTCCATGTTTGTGCCTTGATTTTTGACAAATTGGGGACAATGCAAAGCGTTGTGGGAATTTAGGATTCCCTTCCATGTTGACCCAATTTTTTATTTTTACTTTGTCTTTCGTGCATTCTTCTTAATCTGGTGGGGATTGATGATCTTTCACCTTGCACCGCAATTACCTATTATTTATATATATATATATATAAGCATGAGCATATCTAACCCCGCGAAACTAGATCTCCCTATTTCTCTTGTTTGTGATTTCTCTTTCACTCTTTTCTTATCTTTCTCTCTTCTTTTCTTAAGTTGTGATGTTATGGTGCCTATGTGTTGTCCCTAATGTGTGTGACAACATCACCATGGTGACATCTCGCTATGTCCTATGGGCCACAACATCACTTTTTCTTTCTTTCTTTTCTCTCCTTAGGTCATTGTGTGCCTCTACATTCAACACACACCACCCTAAGTGGGGGCTATCATTTCAACCTCAAAATTTTCAGAAAACACATTCATTGCCAACAAATATTTTGTTGAAATTCTTTGCAAACTTTTTCAAAAAATTACATTCACAACTTGGGCCCCTAACGGAACGTGTTTTCTTCATCATGAGTTTGTAAAGAAAGAACTTGAAAACTTTCCTTCAAGGAGGGAGTAGCTTCTCCTACGGGAAAAGCCTCGACCTTCCCCTCACGAGGGGGAATTTTCTTCCTTTCAAATTCCTTGATGAAGTAAACACCTTTCGAAAGGATTCCTTGATGATGAATCAATTTAAGAAAAAAACATCTCTTTTGCACTTTCAAATAGTGCATCCCTTGAGTGAACCCCTTTTCTTTTGAGGGGTTCTCAAGGTACCCCTTTGAAAGCCTTTCAATTCATTAATTTTCTGTGTGACTATCTACTTGTTTACCTATGTGGCTGCTTTGTGTTTCTTCCAGCATATTTTATTTGCAGATTAACATGTCGCTTTGCAGGTGTGCCTATGAAGCCACTTTCCAGTTTGACTCTGCGGAGTCTCTTTCCATCTGGGCTTCCTTCATGTGAGAGATCTTGGGGGTTGCCTTCTTGCAGGTCTACAGGCCTGTAAGGCACTTACTACATAGTGCTTCCTTCATGTGAGAGATCTTGGGGGTTGCCTCCTTGCAGAGCTACGAGCCTGTGAGACGCTTTCATCCTGCGAGATTTTTTCATCGTTGGTTTGAGGGCCTTCGGTATGCTTTGTGTAGCTTCAGAGTTATGAAGGGCTATGGAGTCTTTTTGTTCAAAACTCCCCAGGGAGAGTACTTGTGGAGTCCTTTTCCTGCCCTATGCTTTTGAGTTCTCCAAATTGTGGTCTGCTTCCTCGATGGTTTAGGTATAAATTTCTAACCCTAATAACTCTTCGATCTACTTTACTGAAGGATTCATCAATAGTCATGCTCACTAAAGTGGGGGAAAAATGTATAGGAGTGAATTTTCACCCCCTACACAAATTCCCCTTCCACACACCCTCACCTTAGA
>VDFB02150556.1:0-30538 GCA_007258455.2 Sequoia sempervirens
CTTACCTCTTGCACCTCTTTGTCTTCGTGGTGCCATCTTTGCAAATGAAAAGAAACTATTGTTGATGAATTTTGTAGAATGCCTCCTCCTAGAACACGAGTGCGAAAATGATGGTTTTTGGCCACGAGCAGAGCATAAAAACAAAAAAGAGAAAATGAATAGCTTTCACTTTTTTTTTTCTTTTAAAATGCAATAATGCGAGCACGTTATAACGTGCTCATGTCATTTTCAATTTTATTTTAAGTTGGTCACAAAAGTGTAACCCAACTTCATGCACTCGCCCACATGTGTTATTGTAAACTATAGATGTCTTTAAATTCTTTGGTTGATGTTTCAAGTTGTGTGTTTGGTGATGATCCTAATAGAATTGAACACATTCATGAGTCTTCACCTCCTAATGAATTTCATTGTGAGATAGATATCTTAGGCCAAGATGAAGATATTATATAAGAATTCATACAAGATTGCTTGTGTAACCTTGAGAACAATGCATCCTTCTATCCCTCCATGCAACAACCAACACCTCCTATCATACCACCACTTGACATGTTCAACATTTTACATCCCAAAATTGAATCACAAAGAAAACCTCAACCACCAACCATGAAGGAACTTATTCACAATGACAACATTGATACTCTTCTATCCTATGCCCATAAAGTTATCGATACACCCATCAACTTAGAAGAGTGTTATGGTCAAGGCTTTAGAATTTTAATCAAACAATATATGTGACATAATGAATGAGAATGAGATCCATAAATTACTAGAACAAAAACCATCAGAATATACCAAGGGATTAGGATATCAAGATCCTCCCCCTCCACATCAAACAGTTGTTCAATCAAGTAAGAAAACCAAGCCCTATAAACTTAAGAAGCTATCATTTTTACATAGTATAACCAAGACCAAGTGGACCTTAGATAAAATTCTCTACCAAGGATTGATTACATTACCACCCATCTAAGAAAATAAAAATGGGAAATGTACAAATATGTCTTATTGTGCATATCATAGAAATCTTGGGCATCTTACTGATGAGTGTTGTGCTTTAAAGAATGTTTTAGATGAATTTGATATTATCGATAATTGGCTAGCATGCACACACTTTTCTTCATTCCATGTGATAGTTGTGGAATCTGAGCATACTCACTATTACATGTATTACACTTTATGCAACTAATGTTTCCATATTGCAAGGAGCACCATATCATCATCTTTCTCATCCTTTTCCAACATTTTAGGGGGCAAGGGGTTAGGAAGCCTTGTCCTAGTATGGCACTTTCTGTTGCCCCTTTGGCTAGTTATCCACCTTTCATAAATGATGAGCAAGATTGGGATGTACATGACCCACTTCAAGTTGGATCACATGTGACATACTTTCTTTCTTTCTTTTCTATGTTCTTTGTGATTGCATGTATGTAATGTGATACCCTGTATCATGCTACTTGGTGTGTCTTTATGTTTGTGAGATTTATTTGGATGACCCTTGTTACTCTGTTGGTGTAGTTATACAAAGAAAGAAAATACGTCATGAAATTATTTTATTTGTATCTACATTCTTCTATCTGTCATAAATATTGTCTTTTCTTTTTTCTTATGTTTTCCTTCTGGGGATGATGCAAGATGTTGATACATCTAAGTCTCTTCCATTTTTACCCAAAATCTTGTCTTTTCTTTCGCTCTCTATGTGTCATTCTTCCTTTTTGTTCATTTTTCTATGAGTATTTGGGGAATGATGATGGTTTTGAGCTCTATTATATCATTATAGCAAAGACATACGCTGACCCTAAATCTTTAGATCTCTTATGTGTTATCTTTTTAGTTTGCATGTGGGGGAAACCTCTTCTTCATGATGCGACTTTATTTGGAAACATTTCATTGGAATAGAGCTTTCCAAATAAGCTCTCATTTCCCTTTTATGAATTGGCATTTATCATTTTCTACTTTAAAGTAATTTCTCATAGCATAGTGTTTAGCAATTCCTTTAAAGTGGGGGCATACATTGGCATTATTTCATTTTGGCATTTGCACCTCCTAAGGTGAGTTTCATTTTCAGTTTGACATTTTGCTTCACTTTTGTTCACAAGAGTTGAGCTTAGTGTAGTGTTAGCATAACACTTCGATCATTTTGAGGCATCTTATCAAATTTATCAAGGAGTATAACTTTTGGTATGGTTGAGATATGGGTACACATTTTGTGATGACTTTTCCCATGTGCCACATTTTTATGGGTACACACCTTGTGATGACTTAAGTGTGTTTCTCATGTTTTTGCCTTTGGGGCTCACCTAGTGTATATCAAACTTCACTAGCCCTTGTGAGTGTATTTTATGAATGTGGCATAATACAACTTGCTAGTCCATCTTTTTTCTTTTTGCATTGGTTTTGCTATTGTATGCTTGTGTATCTTGTCTTGTTGCACATATCTTACATGCATGTGTATCCTTTGTACTTAAGTTGGTTTTCCATGGGATCTTGAATCTTGAGGGCTTGATCATCCTCCTTGATCTTTGTCATCCTATCTCATTAACATTTATGCACATGGACCCTTCTTGACACATATTTGTCTACTTTAGTGTGAGTTTGAGCATAAGTTCATACTCTCACTAAAGTGGGGGCTAAATGTAGTTTAGGAAATTGTATATCTTTACAATTTCACACAATTTTTGGGTCCCTTAATTTATTGGAATTAATTAAGATTCTAAAATTTTCCAAATTATGCATTCCAAAGCCTTATTTTTCCTATTTTCTAAAAGGAGAACCAACATTAAATAAATGCATTTAATAATTAAATCACCATAGAATATGTGTGTCCTAGTTCCCCTTTAAGTTCCAAGACCCATTTTAAAATATGTTTTTGGTAGCATTTTAATTATTCAAATTCAACTTGCAATTGTCAGATTTTGGAATCTATTTTTTTGGAAATTAGATAAACACCTATAAATATATAGTCTTTTTTATCATTTGAAATCTAAGATACATGATCAAGATATCCTATTGAGAAAATATTATTGTCAAGAGCATAATTGAGCATTCAAGAGCATATTCATCAGTCATTTGTTGCAGCAATCAAAATCCTAACATGATCCAAGTTTATGTGTGTTCATGCCATCTTGTGAAGGAAAATATGCATTCTTGATCCTAAAGAATCCAAGCATTTCAAGTATCCAAATCAATTAAGCAAAGCAAGATCAAGTTCCTTTGGAGAGATGTGTTTGACTTTAGTCCTCTAAGGGAAGCCATTAAAGGGTGGTGAGTTGTAGCAAGTATTGTTCATTCATCATTCCCTTCCTCTTTCATTATCTTTCTATCAAGGTTTAATTACCAAACTGGGGTTTGACTAGGGCAAACCCCCATACAAAAAAAAATTAAAAAAATCCTCTTTGTGTATGTGTAGATTACATGTTGATGAAGAATTAAAGAGATCTTGAAGGATAAATTTTGCATTGGTGTACAAGTTGTCATCATTGTTGTCAAGCCACAAAAACTAGGTTGTGGAATTTATTTTTGACATTTTGAAAGTGGGACCTATGTCAAATAGAAGCCAAGATCCAACATCAGAGGACTGTCAAAAGTTATTTTGGAAGCTCGAACAAGGACCCATTTTCCTAGGAGTGAACTATTCCCTTACCAAACCTCAAAAATAGCTTTTGGTGATAGGTACATGCCATTAGATCCTTCTCATATTTTCCTACAAACTGTTAGTTCCATTTATGTACATTCAAGAATTTGTGTTTTGTGTATTAGATCCTGTCATTCATTTAGTTTGAGTGCTTCAAATAATTTTAGTTTAGTTTCAAATCTTTCCTATTGTCTTAAGGACTAAGATCCAGGTTTGATTGACTCACCATTGAGGTTGAAAGTTAAATCTTTACACCTTGTGATCTCTTTCCTAATGGAATCACTAGGGAAAGACTCCTAGATTGAGATTCATATGTTTTATAATCCCACACACATAAAAAGTTTGGGATACCTTTCCCCACATTTCAATTTATAAGATCCATGCTACAAACATTAAGACCTAATTCATTATCAATAAGAGTACATCTAACCCCAGTTTTATTAATTCTAACCATTATCATTAGAGCATCATGTTTGTTTTGGACCTCAATCAAGGGTAATTCATGTTGAGGGAAGGTAATATCCAACATTGTTGTTTGCATACAATCAAACAAGGTTTATATATAATTCATTAGATATCAATATTTTTTAAGCCTCTTGGAGCATCTCGTGGTATGTAGGTGATGTTTGAATCAAATCCCAAAGGAGGATATTGGCAAGAGTATTATGAAGTTTCTCAACAAGATCATATTCTTTACCACTACACTAAAGAGGACTAGGTAGGGGTGGAAGATATAGTTGAGGTAATGGAATGGATGTTGGCATTTTTTTTGGTTTCTTATTACTTTTGGTGTTATATGTGTCAGAAACAATGTGATAACTTGGTTGCTTCAACACATCTTGTTGCACATGATTACTAGTGAGATTTTTTTGCAAAGTTTAGGATATGGTCATGAGGTTTTTAAGGCCTTATAATGAGAGGTGGTTTAGGAAGTCCAATAATTAAAGGATTTTTAGGAGGTCCAATAATCAAATGTGGGTATATAATTCAGCTTATTGGAAATCTTCTATCAATGGAGGACCTAATGTTAATTTATAATTTTCATCTATGCCATCCATCTTACTATCATTTAAAGAATGAAATTTATCAATGATTACATCCTCTTGCACCATGATATATTCCCAAGTAGGAGAGGTAATGGGAGAGAAACAAACATGATTCTCATGATTCTCAATGATTGAATCCTCTTGTGCTAAGATACTATCACAAGTAGGAGATATATTGGGAGAAGAACTAACACAATCATCATAATTGTGAATGATTTTAATTTGTTTCTTCAAAATGTTCTTGTAGGTAGAAAAATTATAGTTATATATGTAATCCATGTGTTACCATATCAAAACCACATCTTTGAAAAGGAATTTTTTTGTTATTTTCCCTATGGATCAAATGAGTGATGCGCAACAACATTAGACATGTTTTAGAACAAGAACCATAATAAGATCTAGATTTGGATAGAGAACACTGGCAAGGATTTTCACAAAAAATCTTAGCACAAACTAACTGGACAAGGGTGCAATACACCCTAGACCATATAGGTGTTTTTATAAAATTTTAAATCTAGAAATCAACTATAGTGTTTGAGGGTCCTATTTTTTAGAGGTTCACATCTAGAAGTGAACAAAGTTATGGAAATACACCAAAACCTAATTTTTCTATATGAATCATATACATGCATGCAATTTTTGATATTTTTATGGTAATTGAATATGTTAAAATGATCATTTTAGAAATTTAAAAGTTCCAAAAAATATAGAAAAGAATTGTTTTTTGATCATTTGAAATAAAAATAATATGAAAATATAAGATTTTTCACTAAATTCTTCCATGTCTGCAATTTTTGACAAAATAAAATTTTCAATGAAAATAACTTAGATCTAAGCCCTAAACAAGAAAGCATCATATATGAAATTATGCAATTTAATTCAGAATATTGCACATTTTTTTCCTTTTAATTTGTGATGTACAAATAGTGAAAATGTATAATTATTTGAAATAAATGCAAATGAACACTAGATCTTTAAAGCACCAAGGTTTTAAAATTTAATTTTCATATTTTATGCAATGAAAAATTAGAAAAATTGTAAGTATAGGAAAAGCCAGGTCCACCAAAATGTTGAGTAGTAAAAAGAAACTTTGTTCCAATTAGATTAACTAGGATTATCTCATTTTCACATGACTCAACAATAAACATAAATTTCCTAGGGTTTGATGATTAGCTTGATGCCACAATGGAGAGCCAATACCCTAGCCTTTATGTTTTTTTGAGTTGTGGGGATGATAAATTTGATGTGTGATTTGACAAGCTTATTCAACATATAACCCTAAATCTAAAAATGTAATTTAGTGGACAAACAAAAAATAAAAAGTAACAAAATGATTTCAAATATGAGGTTGAGACACAGAGAGGAAACTGCACTGTAAATTTGATGTTGAACTAACCAATCTAGGGCATGGTGCACCCTAGACTAAACTCCTCTTTTTTGGATCTAAAAATTTTGCACTATGGATTGAGGTCTATTGAAGTGAGCAACCAATATCTTCAATCTGCAATACCAAATAACCTCCACAAGAAATAGAGAGAAGCAACAATGGAAGATGCAATTCCACCAAACAAGAATTGCAATATAATACAATATGCAATATTAATTCAATACAATGTTGTGCAAAATATTCTAAAGATTCCTTGGTTATAAAGGAAAGGATGAGAGATAGGATAAGATAGGATCATGACAAGTGTCTTAATCCTATCACATGAGACAACTAACTCATAACTACCTAGGATGATGTGAATTTTAGATAAGACAACTAAGACTTGTCTAGATAAGACAACTAAGACTTCTAGAAAAGAATATTTTATCCTAAGTAAACATAACATGTGAATTAATTCCCCTAAGTCCCTAGTAAAGGAATTAACTAGGTACAAGACTTATTCACATCAACAAGGTCTACACTTAATTTCCTAAGATTGTCACCTGTTTAATCCTCTAGATTTGACTTGCATAGATAAAATAGGGGAAAAGGTGGTGTTATATAGGGGCTTTCCTAATCCAAACCCCGTGTTGGTATTTCTACCTCCACACATAGTGATTGATGATGATCAAGAGGGCATGCCCTAGGGTGATCCCACAATAATGGGTTACAGCTTTTGGCCAAACTTGACATTAAAATCAGGATTTTTCAATAGACATTCATGTTCTTACACCTATAGCAGATAAACCATTAAGGTTTTGAAGGTGAATCAAACTAGTTATTTGTTAGATATTTTGTGTAGATTCTAATTATATATTTTTTTAAAAATTAAAAAATAAATTGTGAATCATTTTATGTAATTTTTAATAACTTATTTTTTCTACTAATTAGCATTTTTAAAAAGTGATGTTTACTTTGGCACACGTAACTTTTTTTATAGATAGGATAAAATTCTAATTTTTAAAATATAATTTTTTCACACCAATATCTAGTGGATGGATATTTTTTCATTATTTTTTGTTACATTTTTTTTTTTAATTAATTTTCCAAGTCAGCGTAATTATAATTTGGACAGAGGTGTACTTCGGCACGCATAACTTTTTTTGTATTCATTTGAATTAACTTTTTTTTTTTGTTGGAATAAGGACATCAATACCTAGGGGACATGTATTTTTTAGAATATTTTTTCTCTATTTTTCTATTTTTTCGTATGTGTGAAATGAATAACTTGATGTTCATTGAAAATCCTACATTCACAAGAAATAAAAAATAAATATAATAATCAAATTAAACATATTTAAAATTATACTTTTTGGGAAGCTTATAATAAGGATTGCAGGCTTACAAAACATAAATTTTAAATGAATTCATTTGATCACCCAAAAGGTAAATCAAAAGTGGTTTTTTATCAGCATTTTGATAGGTGTAGAGGAGACTCGATTATAGGTATGGTTTAAATCTAACAAGGTTCTACCCAAGGGGGTTTGATCTAAGGGGGTTTGATCAATCCCTCTTTAATTAAAATAATTTAAATGGAACCTTTAAAGTCATAAATCATTGTATTTTCTAAAAATATGTGATTTCAGGCAAAAATCAGGATGTCCCAAAAAGTGTAACCCATTATTGTGGCAGCACCCCCTAGGCTGGTCAAGGGCCAAAACAATAATAATTGAATGAAATTTATAAATGACAAATGATAATGTTATCTTGATGTGAGAAAAACCTTGAAGAAGAGACCACACACAAGTTGGATGCCTTGAATTTTTGATAGACCCATAAAAAGTTAATTCCCATAAACAATGGATTGTTGTAACTACCATGTAGAGGATAACTCAATACATCTTCATGATTTGGCATGATTGATCACAATAGCGCCTTGAACATAATTTCTTCCTTCATCTTGATGTCTTGTAATCTTGATCTTGATTAATGGAAGTACTATAATAATGTTACTAAAATTCTTGATAATTATACTCTTGATTTGCCTCGATTGATTTTAGGATACATTATTTTCTCAATTGTAGTGCTAGCTCTCTTAATAATTGAAATGATAAGAATGAATTCTATTTATATGCAATTATTCCAATTTCTCAAAAATCAAATGTCGATAGATAATAAATGAAATTAGAAATTAAAATAATAAATTATTGACATTGACATATTTAAATTTGGGGTCAAATTAAGTATTCTAGGGCACAGTGCACCCTAGACTAGATTCTTTCTTTTTAGGAATCAAAAGTGTCAAGGGAAAATATTAAATTCCTAGTTTGAATTCTCATGTTTTATTTTCTAATAATGTTTATAAAAAATGGGCAATTAATGCATAATAGGTCTAAGCACATAGGGGGAAGCAAAACCTAGTGTGAAACTATAAAGGGTGACAATTTTTGACAATACATTAACAATGTAAGGATATTACCTTTGAATTCAAACCTCTAAAGGAATTTGAATAGAAAAATTCAAGAAACCATGTGATAAAATTTATAGATGTCCATTTTCAGGGCCATACTTTCCTTATTACTTGTGTCCATGGAGTGAGGAGTTTCATGAACTAGGAGGATGACATCATTAATTTGTCTACTAGGCACAAAACCTTTATGTTTTTGATGAATCATGTTATCTAGAAAAGGTTTGATGTGATTAACCAACAATTTAATGAAGATCTTATAGATTGTGTTGCAAAGACTAATAGGTCTAAATTTAGACATCATGTTAGCTTTGGTCCTTTTAGGGCTAAGGACAATGAAAGTGTTGTTAATTTTGTTGAGAAGGCTTGCAGAGGATTAGAATTTCCTAACTACATAAACAACATCCTTATCAACAATGACCCAATATTTTTGGGAACAAGTTGAGGGAAACCCATTTAAGCTAGGATATTTATAGGGGTTTAGAGACAACACTATCTTTTTAACTTCTTCCTCAGAGACACACCTTTCCATGAAAATAAGATCAGAGGTGGAAAGAGAGTTAGGGATTACCCACAATTGTTGATCATTGATGAGATCGAATTGGGGGTTCTCATTGGGATGAGGGTTAAGGAGGTATTTGAATAATCTAATTCCTTCTTGATGGAGTTCTTCCTTGGAGAAGATTTTATCATTAACACTAACTAGTTCAATAATCATGTTCCTTTTTATGTGCTTAAGGGAATATTGGTGGAAAACTTGGTGTTTCTATCACCTTCTTTTATCTATTGGTTTTTAAATCTTTGTTTCCAATAAACCTCCTTTATCTCAAAAATATTAGGGATATCACTTAATAATTTATTTTATTTGTGAGAGATATCTTTTGTAGCCCCTTGTATCTCTCCATGTCTACTTGGAATTTCATCAATTAGCCTTTGATATTAGATTTTTGGGAGAAAATGTTACCAAAGGATTTATTATTCTAGACTTTTAGATTTATTTTGATGATTTTAAGCTTGAGGGTGATCCAAAACATAGTTGTCCCATGAAAATCAAAATTACATAGTGATGAAGGAGACTTTTAAATTCAAGGTCATGAGTCCACATAATTTCAAATCTGAAAGGATAGAAAGCTCTATGATGGGGAGTGTACCACTTAAGGAGAAGAGGATTATATTTAGAACCAAATATTAACTTTCATACATGGTATAATGGTCCACAACCTCCCAATTATTCAATACAAGACACTTTTTGAGTCTAACTTTTATAATATTAGATCCCATTATGCTATTAGGTCAAGTATTCTAGCATCCTTCAATATCAAGATCAATAAGACCAACATTGACCAACAAGACATTAAGGTATATCATTCTATTAGACAAATTTGGTAACCCCCCCATATTTTAAGAAGGGTAAAGAAGGGAGTTGAAGTTTCCAAACGACATTAGTGATAACTCTTAAAAGAGGCTCTAGTGCTTAAAATATTGGACCAAGTCTCTCAGAGGACTAAATTGTTTAGAGTACAAAGATATTAGAGAGATTCCAATCAAAGTTCCCAAGGGTCTTAGTGAATAGGATATTAAGAAAGTGTTTCTCCATAGAATTTAGGGGGCCATTATAATGGGGTTTCCAAAAAGTAGCTAAACCACTAGAGGCACCATCCACATCCACATCAATAGAAAGGGGAAAAGGACAAATATACAAGTACAATATTTCTTGAATGAAACAACACTCATATTAGTTTCTTCATGGAGAAGAATGTCAAACTTGAACTCTTTGATGAGGTTCTTGACTATGTTCTTCTTGTGGGGACTATTGAGTTCCCTTACATTCTAGGAGAGAATAATCATATTTTAGGTTTGATAGAGCCAAAATGCTCCATAGTACCCTGACTCTAATTCACAACATCTCTAGCTATTATTGTTATTGTAGTTTTTATTTCTATTGTTATTACAACATATTTTAAAGTAATCTTAGACTTCATGAAAATAATAATAAAAGCTATAAAATTTATCTTTCTTTATTAGATTGATTATTAATTTGGGTTATGAATGGTTGTGTATAAGTTATAAATAAATCTAGGTTTTTGCAAGTTCTTATTTAAAATAATATAATTTTTTTTTGGAAAAATAATTTATTAGGATTATTACAAAGGGAATTTTTTTTCTAGTAGGTTACACCTTTGGGTTAAAAAATGTAGGGGCCACCTACCAAAGATCTATGATTATTATGTTCCATTAAATGCTTCATCATGATGTCAAAGAATATATGGTTGACATATTAGGCAAGGATAAAACCATAGGTGAACATCCTACAATCTTAAAATGGATTCTTTAAAGGCTTAAAGATTACAAGGTCCATATCAATATGGAAAATATGTATTTGGGGTAGTTATCAATAAATTACTAGGCTACATTGTCTTTTAATGGGGTATAGAGGTTGACCCTACAAAGGTCAAATCTATTACAAAAATTCATTTGTTGCATAATCTTTAGTGAATTAGAAGTCTATAAAGAAATATTTATTCCCTAAGATAATTTTTTTCTCAAACTATAGATTAATGCTAGCCATATTCTCATATTTTAAAAGAGAACACCCGATTTCACTAAGAATAAACATGCCCACAAGCATGTGATCAAATTAAGAAATATTTGGGTATCCATTGGTTCTTACAAGTCCAATTCCAAATCAACCCTTGTTTTGTACATTTTAGCTACTCAACATGTTTTGGGTGACTTACTAGTACAACATGATGATCAAGGATGAGAAAGGGAAATATACTACCTAAGAAATAAATTTATTAGATGTGAAGATAATTGTACGTCCATTAGAAAAATATTCCTATCCATGGTATTTTCCTCCTAAGATTTGATACATTACATTCTAACACACAAAAAAAAACTCTTAGCCAAGATTGATCCATTAAAATACCTCCTCTCCAAGACCAATTTGATAGGAAGAATGGCCAAATGAGTTATGTTCCTTAGAGAAATTGATATTAAGTATGCAAATAAAAAATCTATTAAGGAACAAGTAATCATAGAATAGTTGGCATAGGTACCATTGGGGGACACTTGCCCGAACATTATGGATTTTCCAAATGATTCCATCATCTCTCTTGTACCATCATAAGAATGAAATCTCTAGTTTGTATTAGGAAATGGTTTGTTGAACTCACCTTGTATAATTTTATAATATTATTTAATATTATTTTTGGTGCACTTAGGGGATCTAGGGATATGTGTATTGCATGGATTAGATATTCTTGGGGCCACTTTATGTCTAATATGTAACATATGGATACATATTTAATGTGGGTTTGCACATTGGGAAAATATTTAATATTAGAAAAAATTATTACCAAAAAGTAAATGAGGGGGGAAATGGTTTTATATGATCATGGTATTAGTCACATGATTTCTGTAATACCACTTGGTGGTTTTGTGTAAGCTTATGTCTATAAAAGAAAGAACATGTGTAGTTATTTAAGGTTGGCTATTTACTTGTTAGAAATTTATATTTTTAAATATGACAAGTCAATGATGTATATTGTTCATTAAAAAACAAGTTGGATTTGGTTTAGGATTATAAGTTGTATACTAATATATTTTATAAAATACCAAGTATGAATTTAGTTTTAAAGGCCTAATGCGATATTTGATAACCATGTTTTATGTGTTTCTAGATGAAAGAGTCATATAATATAAAAATTACAAATCCAAAAAATTAAAAGTGATAACAAAGACATAATATTTTATTTTAATGACATAATATTCTAGTATATAATCTTAATGTACAATAAATTAGATTGATTGTGTTCCACATAGACTACATTTTAATCACTGTGATTAACAATACTTTTTATGAATAACAAATATATTCTAATTAAATAAAAATAACAATATTTATTATATTTATTAATAATTTTATATTTAAATCATAACAATAATATAATATATTGATATAAATTATAATATAAAAATTATACTCACAAAACTAGTGCTCAACTATTAATAATTTTTATAGACCATCTTATTTCAATCAAATTAAAATCACAAATGAAGCTCTTCTTGATGATTGATAGCTTCTTTGGTCAAGATAATAATACCCACACTATTTATTCAATTTAGACCATGTTTGTTTTAAATCATATTTTTCATTATTTCTCTTGAGTGGACAAGATCTTATCTATTAACACATTTTCTATCTAGACATCAAAATACATCTTTAACTGCATTTATTATTGTTAAATAACTCACGCTGGTAGCGGAAGAGCCATTCAACCTTTGATTGTCTTCCCTTTACTCTAATCAATTTGGAAACATTTACTCTGTAGTCGCTATAGATCAATTCAAAACATTTGCTTCAGATTTGTATAAAGTGGGGCATATATAGATTTTCCTCGATTTAGCTGGAATATTTGTTATATATAGAGGTATGTCATTATGTAGATCCCTGAGAACGCTCATACTATTTTTTTTTTTGGATTGCACTTATCTCTTTTTCATCTGAATTACCTGAATAATTCCGGTAAAGAGTACATGTTTGGTAAGCTCTTAAAGTGTCTTAATTTCAAGAGAATCCATGATGAAATCAATTAAGCATAGACAAGCGAAGGAAACGCGGGATAGAGAAGAGCCTCCTGTGATAAGGATGTCAAATGGTCTGTACTCAACAATGGGAAAGAACAAGTTGTAAGTCATTATGGGATGGACAGGAGTTGGCGCTGGCAGTTGTGTTTCTGGTTGTCACTAATATTTACACATGCTAACATTTATTGGCTTTAGATTTACTTGTGCCTTCTTAGTAAATCCATGTTGTGCATATCACGCCATCATTGCATTCCATGAGACCGCAGTTCTTATGCATTTAAGAGAGTAAATGGCTTACAATGAGACCACAGTTTCTCTTTGAAGCATTCTATCACACAGTTCACATGTCTTGTCTATGCTTTCACAGTTAGAATTTGATTGTAGGTTGCTAAAGCATTTTTAACGAATCCATTTTGAACTTACTTTGCAATCATTGCAGCCAGCAGATACTATCACTTATAATAAAGGATGTCAGTTTTCTTAATATTTGTTTGGTGCGATACATAACAGTGCAAGAAAGTTTCTTAACATTTGAAATAGAAGGCGTGTTATCATTAAATAACACCTATCAAGAATTCTCCTTTCATCATGCGTAGGCAGAAGTCATTATGACCAAACTTAATCTTTGACTTTCGTTGCATTTCGTAACTTGCGAATTGTGGGTACTAGAATTTAAGGGGCCAATTTCCATTTGGTTAGCGTACAGAGTAAGTTGGCTGGTTTGTTATTTTTAGTGATCATTAAATATGTTACGATGCTCTCAAAAGCAAAGTCAATGTCTATATGATCAACATAGGGCAGTAAAGAGTCATTCCATCCACTGAATGAAATGACTCTTTGTTTGTCTACTCACAACATGGATGGTAAAAGGTATTCAATGTAGCATGTTAGCATTATGTTCACATCAAATTGATATATTGCCTTTTTTTATCTTTTCCATATATATGCAACTTCAAACTCTATTACTCAGTCATGGCTTAATATTCACAATTGATTTTCAAAGTTCTCACATTATTATAGTTATTGTGAAAGGATCAACATTTGAGGTTAGGATGGTGCTTCCAAAAAATTCCTTCTTTATGGTTGGTTTATTGGCTCAATACCTTTAGTAATGTGGATTATGATAAGAGGAATGGGTCTAATAAATTTGATGGTTTTTTATCTTTAAATAAACTCTTCATGCAAAATCTTAGTCTATTTGGGATTAAAATTATCAACAAGAGAAATTTTTTAGAAAACTATCTAGTTTTATGCTTAAAGTTGAAGGAAAGCATGATTCACTTATGAATGCCTCTTTCTAGTCAAATTGTTTGGATCATGTTATTATTTGAAGATTAAAATGAATTTAATCCTCACATGATTATCTTTTTGATGGAATAGGTATAAAGGTACAAAGGAAAGCGAAAGGAAAGCAAGGAAGGTACAAACAAGGGAAAATGAAGGTACAACAAAAAAATGAGGAAAGCAAAGGTGAAACGAAGAAGAAAAACAAAAGGAGGAGAATGAAGATGACGTTTTGGGGAAGATTAAAGTGTTTTTTACCACTTTAGTGTTTGTTTTAAACACTTTTCACGAAATTGTTCGTCTTTTCGTTTTAGGACACTAATTTTCATTTGGGTTTAAAAAGAACATTTTGATTTTTCATTTGCAAAGGGTTAAAATTGAAACCTAGACACCTACTAGGTTTCAATTTGGGCTAAAATTGAACAAGCAATCTTCATCTTTCCTTCGGTGTTTTAAAAACGAATCAAATCATTGTTTTGAAGGATAAAATGAATCTGTGCCTTTATTGTTTTGTAATTATTTACACAAAGTAATATCATCAAAAGACATATGTGCTTCTCTCACGCCTCACAGCGATCTTGAGAATCAAAAAGATTTTGGTGACATTAAGTTGCATAAATAATTTCCCATACACACTTTGATTTAGGTTTAAAATTGAACATCTTGTGCGAGTGTGAGTAGAGCATCATCGTATATATTCTCTTTCTTTGAGTCGTCAAAGATTGATCGAGTTATGGATTTTGTCTTTGCTTGCTTTTGTTTATCCTAGAGGGCCTGCCTTGGGGAAAAAGTACTCACCCAAGGGAATGACTCAACCAGTAATACTCTAAAGCCAAGAGTATTTCCAGTCGGGATATAAATGTGGGTATTGGAAGAAACACCAATATCACACGGTTGATTCCAACAAGATGGATCCGAAAGGGGACTCTTGCCATATGGGTCAATCTCCATGAACGAAAGTCCTTACTATAACCCATGTGCTAGAATTTTCCAAAATCCTTAATCTATTTGTTGGTGCAAGAACGGTCATTTAAAGCCACCCCACACTTTTACGGTCTTTTAGTAGAAATGGAAAACATGCCATGGGAGTTTCATGGGTGTTGATGCTTGCCCCGTATAAGTGAGTGTCGGAGGGAGCTAGTGGGGTCAAGCATCTAACCATTCACTAAAGATAAGCATAGCTGGACTTGTCCAAGTGGGGATTCAACAAATATTTCCTTACACATCCATAGGGTTTGTGCTTGTTCTTGGTTTGAAAACACAGTGCTTTATTTGAAAACATTTGCAAACAAACATTCAACATGATCCTCAAAATTTCAAACCATTTAGGAGGCAAATACCATT
This sequence comes from Sequoia sempervirens, assembly GCA_007258455.2. Lineage (NCBI taxonomy): Eukaryota > Viridiplantae > Streptophyta > Pinopsida > Cupressales > Cupressaceae > Sequoia > Sequoia sempervirens. The sequence goes on from VDFB02150556.1 coordinate 15,723, forward strand.
GACCAAATTATTGTGTTATTGCTTGCCCTTGGGATTACATCCTTAGAGGTTTCTAAGCACTTGATTTTACATCTCAATTTTCCCACTAAAGTTAAACAATAGGTAACCCTTGCCTTAAATTCATCAAAGTTTCACATAATATACCTTGTGAAATGAGACGAAGTTGAGACATTGGACATTCAGTTTGAAAGCTAATCAAGAGTGTGTTTGTGGTAAAAATCCATTAAGCAAAGATTAAAAACAATTGGACCCTACACATGTGTCTCCAATGATTTCACACAAAATCAAGATCAAGAAACCAAAGGTGAAAGCCCTTAGTCTGATAGCCCATCAAGAATGTCTCTCTATGTTATACGAAGTTAGACAAAGACTGCTTTTCAACTTTTACAAGAAGGCTTCAAGGAACAATCCCGGCTTGTATTCATTCTATTACTGCCAAAACCCAAATCTTTTCAGAGAGTTTGAACATCTTGTTTAGAGAAAAGCTTGTTCTTCAATACCTAGGTCTAGGGAAACAAAGTGTCTTTTTTAGGTTCATCTTAGGATCAAATCAAATCAAAATCCTTTTCATCCATCTTTCAAAACATCAAAACAAACATCATCTCACAATCACCTTTTGGAAAATCTTGAAATCATCCTTAATACTAGGCTTTTTGGCAAAATAAAAAATCATCAAAATCATTGAGACTAAATCCTTGAAAACATTATCAAAATCACCTTTGGCTAGGTATGTGTAGATGCATCCTTTTGCTTATGCTTAGTCAAAAAATCACCTTGTTTAGCTTAGTATATATGTAGATGAATCCTTCGTCATATGCTTAGTGAAACTATCATCTTGTTTGGATAGGTGTGGATAGATGCATCCTTCTTCCCGCACATATTCAAATTATCACCCTTTGATCAAGTCTATCGCTTAGATAATCATCCAAACATCTTAGGGTCTATTTGTTCAAAATCAAAATCAAAATCAAAATCAATCAAGGAAAAATCCCAAAATCAAAATCTGCAACATATCCAAAAGTCCCAAAAGCCTAGTATCCCCTTCAAAGATTTACCAAAAGATCATAACATCCGCATCATTCATCTTTTACATCATCATCATATCATCTTTCGATCAGCAAGATATCCTAAAAGAATTTCACCTTGGGGCATAAAATAAAGACCAATCCAAAGAAATTAAGAGATTCATCTCCCATTCTTAAAAATTGATCCTCGTTTTATGGTTTAGACTAGATCTCAATACAAGAAGAGCATGGAAACCAACAAAGAAACACCCACTTCAAGTGATTTGAGTGAAACCACTCCTAAAATGAATCCCATTGGGTCAGGAAATCTCACAATTAACCTTTTGACATCATCGCAAAATATACAAGAGGAAAACCAAGGAGAGGATCTTACCCTTGGAATGTCTCACGAAGAAATAACTGAAATGCTCCAAAATTCGGACAACCATAGAATCATCAACATCATGATGAGGCTCAACCCTTTGTTATACATGCTTGAACTAGAAAAACAAGGGGCCAAGTTACCTTTGAATTTTGATGTGAGTACCATAGTGGAGACATCATTTCCTCCAATCTCATCCACCATTCCCATCTCATCTACACCCCCATCCCAAAACATCACGCAAAACATTCCAAACATTATGACATCGTTTGCTCCAACACAACCCAATGTTAATAAGGGAAATGTATTTCTTAATGCTATTCAAACACACCCCCTTGTTAATAACCAGAGCTTGGATACAAACACCGCTTTGGAGCAAAACATACCTGAAAATCCACTACATAAAAATGTTCCTCTCATATTCCATCATGATCCATCATCATCATTTTTTCTCGCAACGCCTCAAACACCTCTTCTCACAAATTCACAAGAAGAGGGAGATATGTTCAGAACAGGGGGCATCTTCGACACCACAACATTTTCACAAGGACTCACACCCCTTACATTTCCACCTCTACCACCATTACCATTATCATCTGCACCACTCCTTGGTTTAGGGCTTCCCCCTCTACCAAGTATCAATCAAAACAATATCCCAACCATCAATCAAAGCATTACACCAAACGCCCAAAATTTGTTGTTGATATCGCAACAACAAATGACAAATACACAAGCAATTGCAACATCATCAAATACCCCATTAACATCACAAAGCATGGTCTCTCAAGGACCAATCACATCAACATCACCATCCATCACACAAAACACCAACACCACCTTCACGAACACTATTCCAAATCCACCACAACCTCCACCGCCACCAATTTCACCACATCAAGCCAATATGATGCAACATTGCAAGCCGCTTTTCAAAGAGGATACTAACAAGTGCAAAAACAAAAAGTCGTGTACCTAGCTGCTCAACAAGCCACTCAATCTGCACAAGCCGCACAAGTTGCCCAAGATGCACAAGCTGCATTGCAAGTGCAACAAGCGCAACAAGCCCAAGCATTATTGCAACAACAACAAGAACAAGCCGCTCAAGCTGAACAAGCCACACAAGCATTACAAGCACAAAGGGCCACTCAAGCACAACTTTTATTGCAAAAACAAGAAACACAAGCACAAACAACACAAGCACAAGCTCAAGCGCAAGCTCAATATCAAGCACAACAAGCGCAAGCACAAGCACAACTTCTTGCACAAGCAGCACAATTGCAAGCATATCAACAAGCAATAAATCAATATCAAGAGCAACAATAGAAAGCACGACAACAAGCATTGTTGGAACAACAACAAGTGCAACAACAAGCACAAATCTTAGCACAACAACAACAAGATCAACAACAAGCATTGTTCATACAAAAGCAAGTAGAAGCCTACTTCACCCGCCAGAACATATAGATACCATCAAACAACGCACCAACCAATCCACCCATCCAACCAATGATTGAAACACCCCAAAACACTTTCATCCCACCCCCTGATCTGCAAAGTGATGTAACGACACAACTCAAGTTTCTCTCGCAACAAGTGCTTGAACTTCAATCAGGGCAAACAACCAAAACACCAAGCAACTTGTGTCCCTATCCATTTGATAGGAGCTTAGAGATGAAACCATTCCCCAAGGGATTTGAGATCCCTAAATTTGACAAATATTGAGGGATGGGAAACCCTAAAGATCACATTAGGGAATTCTAGGTTCATTGCATGGAGGTTGCATATGACGATACTTATCTAATGCGGCCATTTCCTAGAAGCTTGGTAGGCCTCGCTATAGAATGGTTCTCTCACTTAGCTTCAGGCATTAGAACATTCCATGAAATTAGAGATGTATTCATTAGGAACTACACATGTAACATTGTAATGGATGTCAGTCTTGAAGAACTATACGCTCTAAAACAAGGAAAGAATGAATATTTTGCTTCATTCCTTCAACGATGGTGATCCAAGGCCAATCGAAGCAAGTGGACCATGCCAGAAGAACAACAAGTTTGCACCATCATAGCCAACCTTGAAGGCTGGTTGGAATTTCATCTCAAGGTTTAGGGCATCACCACATATGATCAACTGATTTCCAAGGCCCTTAGCATCGAAAGAGCCCTTGTGACCCAACCCGCAGAATCAACATCATATCATGAACAACAAAACAACCACCCACCATCCAATTACAATGATAAACCTTTCACATGGGAAAGAAATAAAAATGTTACTAATGATGGTGTCATAGATGCCAAGGTCATCATTAGTGGTCCTCGCCAAAACACACCCACATAGCAAATCCAAACACAACACCAAAACACTCATCACACAACATACCAACCCAACAACAATCCAACCATCAATAATCTCAATGATCAAAGAGGACCACCCCAACACAAAAGTTATCCAAAATGAAAATACACTATTTTGGGGGAACCATTGGAAGACATAATGAAAAAGTTGATCGACGAAAAACTCATCAAGCCTCCTACATTTGAAAAATACCAAGAACCCGATGTCAAACCTCCTTGGTATAATGAGAATCAACTTTTCAAATTTCATAAAATCAAAGGCCACACCACAAATAGTTGCATGAGACTCAAAAATATCATCCAAGATCTCATTGACAAGAAAATCATAAACGTGGAACAACTTACAGGATATCAGGATCTTTAGATATATACGAATCTGATGTCGAATCATGGTAACAAATGCAATAAAAATGATAAAGGGAAAGGCAATGTAAATCATGTCTATGAATCTTTCATTGCCACACTACATCAAGACTGCATGGTCATCACCATCAAGGGCACCCATGCCGAAGATTGTGGAGTCACCACAAGAGGCAGCAAAGTAACCATTGCAGGATCATCCCACCAAATAGAGTCCCTTCATCTAGATCTGTTCCTAATGGCTATAATGTCCTAGAACAACTCAAGAGAATGCCAACACACATCTCCATCATGGAGTTGTTAAAAATATCATTAGCCCATAAAAAGATCCTTGAGGAAGCATTAGCCTCATCCACTATCCTCGCAGATATTGATGTAGAGCAATTCCAAGCTATGGTCAGAAATATCATTATGCCTAATCTTCTTACATTCTTTGACCAAGATTTTCCCGCCCAACCATCTCACAACCATGCACTTCACTTGGAAGCCATTGTACATAAGAGAAAAATCAAAAGGATCCTAGTGGATGGAGGTGTAGGCTTGAACATATGTTCCCTAAGCCTCATCAAGCAGTTCAAAATATCATAAGATTCCATTGAAAAAGGAAAGGGCATCATGATAAGAGCATATTATGACCAAGAAAGAGTATCTTAGGGCAGGATTAAAATCTCTATTCAAGTAGGGCCAACGCTCATGGAAACCACCTGTCAGGTCTTGGACCTCAACTTGCCATATAATATCCTCCTGGGACGCCCATGGATCCATGTGATGAAAGTCATAGCATCAACCTTCCACCAATGTGTGAAATTTACACATAATGGACAAGAGGTTACTGTCCATGGAGATCCCAAACCTTTCTCATACTGCAAGAATCTTGAAGAAAAATATTAGAAAATCCCCCAGGCACCAAAAAATGGTGAGGGCCCATCCACACAATACATCGATCCCGCCACCCTCGCATCCACTTCTGTGATAAAGACACCTGCCACTCCCACCATTCCCACCATCTCCGACATCAATCTCATCATCCAGGATGATGGTTGTGGAAGCTACAAGCTCCCTAACAATGCTTTTGTGGTAGGAGAGTTACCACAATCTCCTAGATCACGAGGATGCCCACAAGAAAATCAAGCTTCCACATCACAAACCTATCTTGAAAACTATCCCGAATTCACAAGATGGGGAGACCTTGGCCAAGAGGTTATTGAAGTAGATCCATCTCACATGTTGTATCAAGATGAAAGACCGGTAGCTAATTTACCAATGGATGAGACAAGCAAGGGCCTACAAATGATGCTTGCAATGGGCTACGATAGAAATCAAAGATTGGGACAAAATGACAATGGGCTCATAATACCTATCATGCCAGAGATGTGACCCATAACAAATATTGGTCTTGGATGTACCCCTTCGAGAATAACCATACATGGCCGAAGTCCTCCGGTTACAACAGTTAATGTCTCTCCTTAGCCAGTACTAGCACAAGTACACTCACCAATATTCACAGGTGGCAACACACATAATTTTATCACTGAGCCCTATATTAGTAGCGATGACAAAGACACCATATCCAATCTACCTAGGTTATTTGAGGACACCACCCTATGTATGATTAGCACCCTCTCCTTTGAAACAGACCATCCAAATCATGAGATTCGTTTAGTGTACCCCCAACTGATCGACTATGACCAACGAGGACCACCAGTTCTCGATAGATTTGAAAACGATGAGGCACTCTCAGAATTCATGGGATTGAGGGATAACATTCCAGATGGAGATCACATGGCAAGGTTTATAATGGAGTTGGACACACATGCCTATTATGGGGAAATGATTGAATCCTTTAGTTGAAAAAGTGATAAACTAAGAATCATATCCAAGTCCTTGAGTGAAAACCACACCGTGGCACTCTCGAACAAGAAAAAAGTAAAAAGAAAGGATGTATCCAATGGTGAAAACCTCTTTGAGGCACCCGAGGATGAAGGATTCAATCTTCCTTTAAGAGCTATTCATCAGGAAAAGTCAACAGTCTTGGCCAAAAAATACAATCTTGTCAACCTAGGAACAGAGGAGACCCCACATATCACATTCTCTGTGGAATCGCTATTATCAGAAGAGCAAGAACTCCTAGCAACATTCCTAAGGGAAAGACAAATAAACTTCGCATGGAGTTATGCTGATATGCCAGGACTTGATCCAAAGACTGTGGTCCACCACTTAGCGGTGTATCCAGAAGCAAAACCTATCAGAAAAAAGCTCCAGAAAATGCATCCTCAAATCACCTTATTGGTCAAAATGGAGCTCAAAAAGTTGTTAGATGCAAGATTCATCCAACCGATCGATTATCTAGAGTGGGTGTCAAATTTAGTACCTATTTCAAAGACTGAAAAAGCCATTAGAATCTGTACAAACTTCAGAGATTTGAACAAAGCATGTCCAAAAGATGATTTCCTGCTTCCTAACATCGACATGATAGTAGACATGACAGCAGGACATGAGATGCTATCACTAATGGATGGATTTTCAGGATACAATCAGATCATGATAGCAAAAGAGGATCAACACAAGACAACTTTCACTTGTCCGTGGGGGACATACTGTTGGAATATGATGCCTTCGACCTAAAGAATGCAGGAGTAACATATCGAAGGGACATGACATTGATCTTCCACAACATGATTCATAAAACAGTTGAAGACTATGTCGACGACATCCTAGCCAAATCAAGAAAAAGAAAAGATCATATAGCAACCTTAAGTGCTGTCTTTGACAGATTGGAGGAATACAAAGTCATACTAAATCCCAAGAAGTGCGTCTTCGGCATACAATCAGGTAAATTGTTAGGATACATAGTGTCTATGAGGGGTATTGAGGTGGATCTAGAAAAATTAAAAGCAACCCTCGAGATGGAAGCACCAAAGACATTAAAACAACTTAGAGGTCTCCAAGGCAGACTTCAATCCATCCGATGATTCATAGCACAACTGGTAGACAAGCAGAATCCATATTCTCACCTACTCCACAAGGGGGTAGCATGTAAATGGGATAAAAAATGCGAAGAGGCATTCAACAAAATCAAGGAATATCTATTGACATCGCTAGTCTTAATTCCACCCATCCCAAATAAGCCATTGATCTTATATGTGTCAGCAACAACAACAGCCCTCGAAGCTCTCTTGGCTCAGCATGATGAAAATGGAATAGAGAGGACTATCTACTATATCAGTAGGACAATGGTGGGTCATGAGCTAAACTACTCATTCATCGAGAAAGCATGCCTCGCAGTAGTTTTTGCATCACAAAAATGCAAACATTACATGTTGGCACACAAGATCAAGCTCATCGCCAAAATTGACCCCCTCAAGTATCTACTATCAAAGGCAATGCTAACTGGCAGAATGGAAAAATGGGTAATGATATTATCAGAATATGACATCGACTATGTGGAGAGGAAAGCAATCAAGGGTCAGGTTATCGTAGACCAACTGGCAAAAGCACCTATCTATTCTGAGAATCCTCTTATCTCAGAGTTTCTAGATGAATCTATTTTTAACCTCAACATAGCTAACCACTGGAAACTATACTTCAATGGCTCATGCACGTAGCATGGATCAGGAGTTGGTGTCTTCTTCATCACTCCACAAGGGGATTGCATACCAAGGTCATACAAACTAGCATTTCCTTGCACTAATAACATCGCGAAATACGAGGCTTTGACTATAGGTCTCAGAATAGTAGTGCAATGGAGCATCATGGCTCTCAAAGTGTATGGAGACTCTCAGTTGATCATAAATCAAGTCAATAATGAATATCAGACCAAGGATGATAAGCTCACTCCATATAAGAAATTGGTGGAGACTCTCAAAGAATCTTTTATAGAAATAACATTTGAGCAGATTCCTAGAATTAACAATAGAGCAGCAGACACCATGGCAACAATGGGATCCTTCCTGAATATCCCCAACAACATTCCAAAATATGAATTCTTGATTGAGCAGCTTCTCGTTCCCGCATATGAGGTACCAGAATCAAAATTCGTGTGTGAAATCATTTTTCCTAGTGATCCTTGGTACCATGACATCTACACATATCTTCGCATAGGAGTCATACCCGCCGACCTCCCATCAAACCTAAAATGCACTTTTCTCAAAAAGGCATCCATATTTGTCATCCTAGGTGATACCTTATACCATAGAAGCATAGAAGATACCTTGTTACGCTGCCTAAATGCTGAGGAGGCATTAACCGCTCTAACTGAAGTTCATAACAGTATTTGTGGTTCACACTCGAGTGGAATGACCATAGCCAAGAAGTTGCTGAGGATGGGGTATTACTGGCCACAATGGAAAGAGAAGCACATGATCATGCTAAAAGGTATTTACAATGTTAGCAGCATGGGGACCTCATCCATGCTCCAGCTCAAGAGCTTCACCCGATTATCACACCATGGCCCTTTTCGTAGTGGGGACTCGATCTCATTGGGAAAATCTCACCCACTTCATCCAATGGCCACAAATTCATCATAACTGCAACTGAGTACTTCATAAAGTGGGTGGAAGCCATACCCATGACGTATATCACTAGGAAGTAGATCTCAAAATTCATCCTGAACTATCTCATATGTCATTACGGTGTCCCACAAGCCATTATCTCAGATAATGGGACACCATTCAAGAATCAGGATGTTCGTGACTTGTGCGAGAAATTCAAAATCCAACATCACTTCTCCACCCCGTACTATCCCCAAGGCAATGGCCAAGCCGAAGCCACAAACAAAACCATCCTCAAAATCCTCAAAAAAATAGTTAATGATGCAGGTCTTGACTGGCACTTGCAACTTAATCCCACCCTTTGGGCTTATCAAACTAGCATCTGCACACCCACCAGCACCACCCCCTTCTCCTTGGTCTACGGATCAAAAGTCGTACTCCCCATTGAGATCGAGTTCCCATCCCTCAGAATATCATTGCAAAATCTCATCACTGATGAGGACTACCAGGTGTCAAGATTAAACGAGCTGGAGTTACTGGATGAGAGAGAAATAGATGCTTTAAATCACTTGCAAGTGTATTAGAATAGACTCAAACAGAGCTACAACAAGAAAATTAGAAGCAGAACTTTCCAAGTTAGAGAACTAGTCTTAAAATAAAAATCAAAAGAATGTCCCAAACCCTAGCAGCAAAGGAAAGTTCAAACCTAATTGGTTAGGACCTTTCGTCATCACAACAAGTTATAAGTTGGGGGCATATCAGCTATCAACACCCAAAGGGGAACCTCTATAGGAGCCCATGAATAGCTCCCATCTCGAAAAGTTTTATGCCTAAATCTTTCAAGGTGTAGAACTAAAAAATCCAGAAAATTAGAAAAAGTCCTAAAAAAATGGTTACTTTGGAAAAAACCTGGCAAACAGGTGTCTTGGTGACAACAAAAAAATCAAAAAAAGCAAGCAAAAAAATCCAAAAAAAATTAGAAAAAGGATCAAAAAAATTATCCTTTAGTGAAAACCACTTTGGTGGCACTTTGGGCAAATACCTCAGTGAAAACCTGGCAAACAGGCGCCTTGCGTAAATAAGCACTTTCCATCCACCAAGATCTTTATGGCTTGATTTGCATCATCCATCCATTTCACTTCCATCATCCATCGCATTCAGGTCTCCATCCATCACTTATCCACTCGCATCTGCACCATAGCTTGGTCGTGTGTTCATATCATGATCCCTCCTAGTATTACTTGGCCCATCCTCAAGGTCAGTTTGTCCTACCTTTATCAGAGTAGTTTGTTGCATCACACTAGGGGCACATTCTCATCGGATCGGATTCGTGTATATTCTTAAAGTCCTCAAATCAGAAAATCCAAAAACATTTGAAAATCAGAAAATCCAAAAACATTAGAAAATCAAAAAATCCAAAAACATTAGAAAATTAGAAAATCCAAAACATTAGATAATTAGAAAATCCAAAAGCATTCAAAACATATCAAAATCCAAAAACAGGTCAAAAAGTCATTCAAAAAGCCAAAAATAAGGTCGTCTTGTTGAACTATGTCATCTCTGAGCTTGAACATAGGCAAGGTTGATCTTTGATCATCCCCCGAGACATTTAGGTCAGTCCTATAGGAGTCTGTCATAATAAACTAACATTTCATCATGTATATCTTCATTTGTAAATCGGTCAAGTCATCAGTCAAACTACGTGGTCTCTGCGTGTATAACGTATGCAAGGCTAATTTGTTGATCAGCCCCCGAGGCCCCTAGGATAGGTCTTTAGGTTAGTTTCTTGGTCAAAATCTCAGAAAATCCCAAAAACATTTGAAAAATCAAAAATCAAAACATTTGTAAAAACCTCAAAAAAATACCAAAAATAGCCTCAAAACATTGTAAAACATCAAAAACATCCAAATATTTGAAAAAATCCATCCACCTCATCTCGCTTGCACCCGCAATAAACACCACTCACAATAAATTGATCGTCATCCTCAACCTTTGGTGAAACATTTAGAAACAAGTCTAGTAGGTTAAACGTGAAAATTCAAAAGTGTCAAGTCTCAAGTCTAAGTCAGTATGTAAACAAGTTGGTCAATTCTTTGTGTCGATAGTCCATCATCCAAACAGTCCCATATCAATCATCTGATAACATCATGTCCTAGGATGAATCCTTCCTACAAGGGGCATTATTTATCATAAAGAACACTTTGGATAAACGAAATGTTTTGCCGCCATCCACTAACATGTCCTAGGATGTATCCTTCCTACAATGGGCATTATCTTTTGGCAATAAGTTTCGGTTCTTATCCTTAAAAACACATTCCCTTTTGGTTAGCGGTATTGAAGAACATCAACTTGTTTGTGTGCTTTATCTTTTTCTTTTGACTTATCTTATTGCACTCAGTCCAAGGACCTCTATGATATCCGAACAAAGGATTTAGAGAGATAGGAATGGGGCAATGATCATTATTCTTTTTGTTTTGCTTGTTGGATGTTCTTGTAAAATAACCTGGCAAATACTTTCTTTGTTAGATATGTATAGAGGATTTTTTGGATAGCTTGTTGACTATTGCATTGATTGGTTATACCTTTCCGTGTTTTGGTCTGAGATGTTTGAAACTTCTAAAGTGCATCCTAGCAAGGTTTCCATATGTCAGGTGTGAATAGGAATATTTCTATCTATTTGTCGAGTCAAATTCCATCACACTAAGTACAATGCCATCCTAGTCCTTTATACCTTGATGCATCGTACTTATGTGTGTTATCAAACATAAGGTAAGTGACTCTTTTTAAAATCCCAATCCTTGATAAAGCAAATCATCATTTCTCATCATCATCTCTCATAATGTTGGCTTGTTGGATCCTCTTGTCATCATCTAATTTCTTCATTTTCTGCACTAACATCATAGCATGAATAGTTAATCATCATCACCAATACATCCATCATGCATCCATCGTGCATTCATCTTGCATCCATAAATCATCAGTATTCTGCATATCATCTCACATGCATAATCATCATCATAATATAGATCTATTAGTCTAAGCATCTCATAAATCATCACATTTGCATAAATCATGCATTTGCATAATCACAACATATCATCATCATTATATAGATCTGTTAGTCTAAGCATCTCATAAATCATCCATTGCATAATCCCAGCATATCACATCATCAATCTCATCCATCTCACATCATATCATCATTTAAGTTGTTTAAGATAATATAGATTTGTTATTCTAAACATCTTAAAATCATCTCATTTGCATCATCATCCATAACCATCCATTTTGAACCTCTTTATCGTGAGATCGACCCTCAAATCGAATCTTTTCACTCAATCTCTCGAGGGGGCAATGTACCAGTGTACTTTTCGCTGGAGCATCCGAAAAAAAAAAAAATTTGAATTTTGATTGCGGTAAGATTATTCTTTGAACCAACGCAACAAGTACATTGCTTCAAAGAGGGGAAAAATGTAGACATGCAAAATTAACATTATGCATTCAATCAGGTTCATTCATCAAAGTTCCGCATTAGGTCCATTAATCAATTAATCAAGTTCACCTTCATTCATTTATTAGGTAATCTCATTAATTTCCATCTCATAAGGCCATTAATTTAAAATTAGATAAACATTATCATCAACCTTTTAATCAAATAAATCAAACATTCATTTAATTAATCATAATGCACATTTCATCCTTTTCTGATTTAAATAAATCAAATATTTAAGTCATAAAAGTCAAACTCACCTAATCATCATTAATCTAATCTAACAATGATTAAATGCTAATCCTAACCACTTGGATTCTCTAGATTATGCCACTTGCACAAATAAATTAATTTATTGATTTATTAAAATCATCATTTTCACTCAACACAGGCATTTATGGGGAATATTCCCTCAAGTTTGAAAAATATGACAAGTTGATTGGTCCCTCCAACATTGCATTTATATCTCATTTTCTTGTCCCCCTCTCAAAATTTATTGCACAAATTTGAATTTGAAACTCCCTCTCATGGGTACATTTCCCAAATCTTGCACAACCTTCAGCCTATCACAACTTGACAAATGGCTTCTTCTCATTGGTGGATTTTTAGTCCCACATTCACCCATTTGGTCAAATCCTCATCAAGAAAATCTATAAATAAGGACCTCATTCTTCATCAAAATCATCTACAACTTTTATGCAAAGTCACTCTCTTGGTTTGAGAACTGATTTTGCTCTTCATCATATTTGCATTTGCATCATTTTAGCTTTGAGCAAGGATTGGGAAAGGGTCATTTGCACATTTGACACCAATCCACTATGGAATAGGTACTTGTTAATTGTTTTCATGATGCTTTTAGTCTTCTCTTATCATTTGTTGCATTTTGAAGCATTTACAAGGTATTTCATAGGGGCATTTTGGTGGATTTGTGAAATACTAACCCTTGCATGAAGTTTAGTGTTTGCAGATTTTAATGGATGCCTACAATTATTTAATTAAAAATTAGAATACAACATGTTCTTTATTTTAATTAATTAATAAATATCATCAAATGTGCATTATGTTATCTAGATAGATATCTAGTGGTAACATGTGTATAGATAAAATAATATTCACAAGATGTCTTAGTGGATTCATTACAATGATTGTCTATTTTTGACAGGTTCAACAAAGTGAATCTGATAAGAATGATGGAAAAATATGATTATTCTTGTGGATCATTGTGATTATTCTTTTTTACTACATGGTTTTGATTTCTAGCCACTTTTTTATTTGAGTGTTGACAGATATACTTGCTATGCCTTTATTTATTTTTAGATTTGACATTACACATGTAGTTGGAGTTCTTAGATGTGCATATTCTTCATTGGAAGGTTTTATATAGGATCTTTTGATTATGATTTATGGGTCAGATATCTTATTAGCACGAGTTCCACTAATTTTTTGTATACTCTGGAAGTATGAATGATGAAATTTGTTATAATTTATTATGGTTTCTATTCCCATTCAAGTGAAACTTTTCTCTTCACGACTACTTAAGCCTATTTGTTACCATTGGATTTAGTGTTTGTATTTATATATTGATTTGAGGTAGGATTCATGTTTCTATGTGATATTTAAAGAGACATCTCATTGGATTGGATCTTATCTTTTATGCATTGACATGATGGAGAATGATAGTGTTCTTATTTGAGATGGTGGGCACCTTGGTTATTTTTTTAAGTATTTTGATGGATGAAGCACAAGGATCTCTTGATGGTACATGTATTTAAGGAGTTTTCCTTTTATGTTTGGGTTTAATTTTGACCCCTCAAAATGTATATGACAAGTGGGAGAATATTGAGAAAATATGTGAGGCACACCTTGCATAATGTTTATAATATAAAATTAATATATATGTGGTGTATCCAAGGAATCTCGAGAAATACACGCCACATAGATTAGACATTCTTGGGGTCACTTTGTATGTTGTATGCCATATTGGGATAAATATTTAATTTGGTGTACATTGGGAAAATATTTAATATTTAGAAATTTTAGTACCAAAAACAAATAGGGGGGACATGGTTTTGCAAGCTCATAGTATTATGCACATGGCTTAGATAATACCACTTGGTGGTTTCATGTAGGCTTCTTTCTATAAAAGCAAGCACATGAGTAGTTGTTGGTATTGACTATCATTTGTAATAAGTTCTCTTGTAAGTACATATATGAAGAATGACATTAAATATGTGGGCACATGACTATCTATTATTCTTAGACACATGCATAATACAATGGAGGATGTTTCAAAAATATTCATGGAGACACTAGAATTGTATCGTAATATCTTCATTGGTGAATAATACATTAAGTGTCATTGCTTTTGGAGGATGGGTTTTTCCCTCATGATATTTTTTTCAAGGAACATATTATGTCATCTTGATGGTAGGGTAAGTGCACCAAGATGGTTCCCAAAAAAGGGGCTTAAGTGGCCACTTTTTTTTCTGAAATCAGGAAATACTGACCTTGGACGTGAAATTGAGGATAGCTACACTCAAAATTTTTTGATGGAACAAAAACAAGGACCGCAGTGCTCCGAGTCTACTTTCTAAACTACTAATTTATTTTGAAAATGGTTGAGATTAAGGGGTTCAAAAGAGGGACACACACAAATTACTGTTGTTTCTATCAAAAAAACATAACATAGCAAGTCTTGTGTGACCCGAGCATGGTGGACTTTTTTGTAGTATTTTT
>VDFB02150557.1:0-40260 GCA_007258455.2 Sequoia sempervirens
TGGTAATGCTTTTAGTGGAAGTATCCCTTCTACCGAGGAGGAGCTAAGGGAGTTGCTCATATTGAATCTCATTCATAATCAACAAGAGCAGTCTTTGCCAACATACATTTGCATACTTAATAGGGTGGCCGAGCTAAACCTACGCCGCATCCATCAGGACGACCCCATTTGTACTAGACTAGTACAACTATAGCTTATAGAAATTCTAGAAATGAGGCATAACAAGTTGTCTAGCGAGGTTCCCTCATTTTCAGTCATTATTAACTTCATTTAAAAATAAATTATTATTTATATAATATGATTATATTGCATATATATACATATTTATTATTCTTCTTATCTCTATTAAAAAAATTATTTTTACTATTATAAATATTAATAGTATCAAATACTATGTTTAGTATTTATAAAATTAAATCTTAAATTCATTTTTATAAACATTTTTCTAAAATGAGGCATGCGAGCCCTTTTTTATCACAAAAAGAAAAGAACAATACAAAGTTTCTCCCATACAAAATGCTTTTAGCTATTCATATATAATGCCCCCTTTCTAGCCAGTGGTTTGGGAGGTTGAGGTTAGCCTATGACTACGGCTCCCGTAGGCTAGCGAGACATTTAGGGGACCCATTTAGGGAGATTCAGGCTGTTCAGTAGGCTTAATGTTTCATTTTGGATTATTCAACTCAGTGATCTAGAGTTCGGTTGGCCATTCGAAGGCATTTCAGGAGTTCACCATTAATACATGCTATTTATAGTAAGTAATATTAGGCTTAGTGGCAGCACACCTACAGTTGGTAATGGTGGCAGGACACTCTCGGGAGATTATTGCTAGACTTTGGCCAGGAGTTATTGAATTATTAAGTCAAATTTAGCACTATTGATATTTCTATTAACAGAGTGACGTAAATTGATGTTATAAAAGTTACCTTAATGCGGTACGCGCATAACATACATTATATTAAAAGAATGCATTTTAAAGTCCCTTTGAAGTAATATTCCCTAACAATGCATTTGCAATTATGGGTCCTTGGTGGAGCAAGTGGCTGAGTCCCTACATTCAGATGTCCCTAAAAGGCTGAACTTGTGGGCTTGTTGGTCCTGAATCTCAGCAGGTACAAAGATATTTACAATTATTTGCATGACCAGACTCTCCCTCCTGACTTGTCCTCCAACCAACACAAAACCTTTATCCAACAAGCCTCTAAATATGTATTGCACTGTTATCAAGAATGTGTATTGTGGCAAGAAATATGTAAGATTATGTCACCTTCAGGAGTAGAGAGCTGATAGTGCGACTTGATCTTGATTTTTAAAAGGGAAACCATTCTTAAATAGACATTATGTCAGAGGATCAATTTTGGCGATCAAGTTTGTCGTTTGGAACGTTACACCATTTGGACTTAAAAATGCTAGAGCTACATATCAGAGAGCCATGACTACCATTTTTCATGATTATATGCACATACTTATGGAGGATTATGTTGATGATCTTCTCTCAAAATCTCTAGTACTTCCTACTAAGGTCGAGTTACCATCCCTAAGAGTATCCATGCAAGGATTGATTGATCAAGAAGAATACTGTGTATCCCATCTACATGAGCTAGAGTTATTGGATGAAAAGAGACAGAATGCTTTGACACATTTGCAAGCGTATCAAAACTGCCTTCAACGCAACTACAATAAGAGGTTTCGACCTAGAAGCTTTGGCATTGGTGACTTAGTCCTGAAAGAGAATCTAAAGAATTAGAAGAATTGAGAAAAGCCCGGAAATTTTGAACCTAATTGGTTGGGCCCTTATATCATCACAGCAATGGATCCGGTCCTTATTACCTCTCTACTCCTGAAGGTGACATTTCTTTGATTTTACTTTACAAGGAAGACTTGATTTTGATTTTTAAAAGGGTGACCATTCTTAAATAGACATTATGTCAGAGGATCAATTTTGGCGATCAAGTTTGTCTTTTGGAACGTTTTACCATTTGGACTTAAAAATGTTGGAGCTACATATCAGAGAGCCATGACTACCATTTTTAATGATTATATGCACGTACTTATAGAGGATTATGTGGATGATCTTCTCTCAAAATCTCTAGAACGAAGAGGTCACTTAACAGTCTTGGATAAGATTTTTACTTGACTTCAAAAGTATAAACTCAGGTTAAATCCAAAGAAATGTGTTTTTAGGGTCCAATCAGGCAAACTCTTAGATATAGTCTCCCACAGAGGAATAGAGATTGATCCCGCCAAAGTAAAAGCTATCTTGGACATGCCACCGCCAAGGAATTTACAAGGAGGACTGCAATCAGTCAGCTAAGGAATTTACAAGGAAGTCTGCAATCAATCTGTAGATTCCATATGAAGCTATGAGACAAAGTTACCGTTCCAATTTGTGCGAAAGGAGATTCCTTCAGAATTCCATTGAAAATCCTAAAAGAGAGCATTTGTCAAAACAAAATTATCTTGACTCACCCAGTTCTTTGCCTCCGTTGGTGATCATTTAATGTATTATACACTTGTGGAAACGCTACATCAACATTTGGAGCATTGTATATAAAATGATAGCCAACTGAGTAAAAGAGAGCGGAGCAATCTACTACATTAAATTGCCTTTAGTAGAATTATGATTTAAACTACAACCCTATTAGGCAAGCATACCTATCGGACATGTTTTACAGCCAAGAGTGAGACGTACCAGAAGCCACGGAACAATTTCCATTTCTGCCGGGTGATCATGAAGTATGCTATCAGCAAAGCAGCTCTAATGGAGATTAGAGTACAGAGTGATTTATGATCCTAAGTGAAATTATGACGATATGAGTATGTTGGCGAAAAACAGCCAAAGGACAAAACTGACAGCTAATCAGCTGTAGATGCACGGTGAAACAGATCACCCTTTACAGCGCATATTATTCAACTTTCTGGTTGGAATCAATCACATCCTGAAACACCAACAACATGGAAGCGGCACGCCACGATGCCGGGTCCTGCACCGTCCTTGGTTCAAAGTTGGCATTCTATTATCCACCTCAAAGGGATTCCTTCCCTGGGTCGACGCCGCATTTCCATTACTTAATAGTATAGCAAGTAGCAGTATTGGCCAGGGACTGCAGATAGCGGTAAATGGAAAAACAAGGATCTTGAGGTCTACGGTGATTCCACAGTTGGTGATCAGAAGCAGGAAGTCAATGATGATTGCCAATGCAAGGAGATGTGCTTGATTTAAAGACCTCTCTAAATTGTACTGTTATGTCTAGCAGCAAAATGTAATGCTTTGTTATCAAGGTATATATCATCACCCAGTATCATAAATGCATATTGTTAGTTGGGAGTTTGTGATTTAAATTGCAGGTCAAGTTTTTGCAATCTTAGGAAGGAAATTGTCATTTTCAATCGGTAATCAAAGACATAAATGCTTTGTATACATCTTTTATAATTTATATATATATATATATATATATCGGCACTGCCTCTTACCTAAAAAAGAAAAAATATATTTAAGTGAAGGGGGAGGCTTTCCAAGACAAGTTAAATATTAATTTATTGTGCAAGCCAAAGTTGGTGTGGGATTTTGAGGAATCAATATTAATATTTTATTATTAATAGAAGCAAAACCCTAACTTGGGCATGGGATTTGGAGAAAGCATAAATAGAGAAAAGAACATCATTTTCTTCATCCAAGATATTATTTACAAAAACAATGGTTGAGCAACAAGTTTGCAGGTTTGAAGCTTCAAGCTGATCAGAGGATGAAAACCCTCGATTGGGACAGGATCTACAAGCATGAAAGATTGTCCAAGGGCTCTAGATTGAATGGTCTCAACCAGAGGTCATAATAAGAGCATCTCACAGATTTCAGAAGTAGATTTATTCAGCATTTTCAATTTTACCATTAGCAGATTTGAAAATAAGTTGGAGGACAAATAAAGCGGCTGCAAATTCTCACAACCGGCATGTGGGAGTTTCAATTCTTGCCTTTCTTACCTAGCATGTTGGATATCATCAATAGCAGGACGTTCTTGATCAAATCTTCATTCCCAATCAAGTCGTACAAGTTTGCATTGACAGGAGGGTTTCAAACAGCAGAGAACACCTTCAATTTGGCACGTGTGGGTTTCCTATTCAGTCCGTACCAACCAGCAGAGGGACTGAGGATTAATAAATTTAGATCTATTCATTTATAAACAACAGTAGATCACATTGGAGGCATCTTGGGTTAAGGAGCAGATTAGCATCAAAAATCAATTGAACTAGAGGCATCCCCAAGTGTGGCATCCTTCTATCAGATTGTCGTGACTACCATATAAAAATCCAAGTTTGAGACTTTTGTATTCTGGCTTATGGGTATGTTCTAATGATGTTTAAAATCAATAAAGAATTACTAGGTCATGTTTCATTTATGCTGTTTCCTTCATGTTTAAATATTTTGCAATTTCTTTCAATTTTTGGCACCAAAAAACAAAAAAATCAGAATACATTCAAAACTCAAAAAATCAGTTTGAAACCCCAAGGGGACATCATAGTGGTATCAAAGCACAAAATATCCTGCCATCTTGTGTGGTTAATTCATGTGTGAGAAGGAACAAACTTATCATAGGGGTTCACGGCCGTGGCAACCTCCACAACTACCCAAGGGTGAAAATATTTCAAGGATTTTAGGTATCAATAATTCTCTAGAGATACCAAGCAGTCTATCCAGTGACGGTGAAAGTGTTGCAGGCGCAATGGCAGAAAGAGACAAAGGGCATGCTAGTTCTATTAACCCAGATGCCAAGAGAGCGGAAATTTGATACTATGATGGATATGTTGGTTGAGTTCTTGCACAGGATGAACTAGGTTCCTACTCCTAGTCATACGACACATCTTGATAATCCTAGTAGTTCTAATAAACAACCTGAAGACAGGCTAAGGGTTTCACTCAACTCAACATCTAGGTCCTTGCAGCCTACCTTTACATACAGGGTTGAGGCTCAAGTTCATCAAGAACAGCCTCCTGAGTAGCTGATGACCATGGTCGATGAGGTTAGGGCCAGCCATATAGAGTATATTTCACTTCCTCCCAACATCAAGAACATGTTGACATTTGACCAAATCATGAACTAGAGGAGACATAAGGTAGTAGCAGTTGGCAGGCTAGAGACTAGAGCACCACAAGGTACCAAGCATGGCCAGCAGGGAGTGAGAAAAATTACATTGGAGCATTTTGATGGTGGCCATCATTGTACAATGTGTGCCTGGGTTTCTGAAGTTAGATTACTTCCTTTCCTTGAGGCCCATGCCTAAGGAAGAGGGAATCAGGTTTGCCATGCTACATCTGGATGGCATAGCTCACGAGTGGTGGTACCACAGATTAGTGACTTTGGGACAAAGGTCAATCATATCTTATGATGAGTTCACTAACAAGCTCATTGAACGATTTCATAGGAGAGTTACAAAAGTTTTCTTCAGAGAACTTGCATAGCTTAAGCAAGTTGGGTCACTGGAGCCCTATATCTCAGAGTTCCAACGGTTACCAATGATGGTCACTAGTATATTAGAGAGGAGATTGGTGGTACTTTTCAGTGAGGGACTTTTAGAACCCTTACGTGGATGGATCAAGGCTTTTGATCCACCTTCATTGTAGGACATAGTGAAGAAGGCACGAGACATGGACCTTGCTGCCCCAAAAAGCCAGTTTCCACCTAAAACAATTACTCCTCAAAAGGATGAGAGTCATCATCAGGTTGCAGATCCACAAAGGAAACCACCACAAAAAATTAATGATGATACCATAAACGACTTGAGGAGGCGGAAATTATGCTTCAAATGCAAAGGACCTTGGGATCGGGATGATAAGTGTTTTGTGCAACGTCATACAATTCAAATGGAATATATTTATGCTAATGAAATCAATTCTGAAAATTCTGAACAGTGATCTGATTTGGAGGACAATGAGATAGGAAGAGCATCGAAAGAGTCAGAAACAGACTTAGGAAAGTTATCTCCTATGGCACAACTCTCTAGCATCCAAAGAGAGGGATCATTTAGAAACAGAGGAGTCCTGAGCGAGTAGTGTGTGATCACTTTGCTTGATATAGGAGCCACTCATAACTTCAAACACAAGATTTTGAGGGGTTCAAGGTGAGAGTAGCAGACAGCTTCACTCTCACTTGTACAAGAAGGATTCTTAATCTCACCTTGCAACTGAATGATTACAAATTCCAAGCTGATTATTATGTCATCAGCATGGGTGAGATGGATGTGGTCTTAGGCATGAAATGGATTCATGCAATTGGTAAGTTTTCCCTCAACCTGCGCACAATGGAAATCAAATTTGCAGTGGATGATAGGAAATGTGGAGGGGAATGTCTAAATGTAGTCTATGTGTCATCTCCTTCAATGGGAAGAAGAGCAGAGGTAAAGGAAAAGAATTGAACAAGAAATGCAGGAGTGAGGCCACTTTTAGGAGGAGTATGATTCTATTCGTTGTCCCAAAGATTCAGAGAGACGTAACTCAGATCAGCAAGAAGACAGTGTACAATTTGTTGTTAATCCGTTGTTTCAGGATAATGCTGATTTGACTTATGATAATCCACTCTTTCAGTTGGATGATGGCGCTCCTTTTGTTCCATGTGTGGAATTGGGTGACAATCATAGGACGTGGGATCCTAGTTGTGGATCGGGACTACAGTCAGGGCTTACAGATACATTCCACAGTGTGTGTATTACTTTACTTTCAACCCACTCGCATCTGATTTGACTATGATGCATAAGGCACGCACGCATGAGATGGACAGTTGGTATGAGGTGTCTCTTTCTACAGATAAAGAGGACAAACCTTGCAAGTATTCAGAGTTGCTTCTATAGGATGATCGTGTTTATAAGACACATGATATAGGGGTTGATCTTCGACAATGTGGCATACCTGGTGTGGTTAGTTTGGTGCAGCAGGAATCATCTAGAGGTAGGTGGTATCCCTAGGATCCAGGTGGTGTACGCCCACAGAGGGGTGTGCTATAGGAAGGTTGTCATGGGGAGTTGCTTCGCCCTCTTTAGCTGCGTGAAGTTTATATTGGAGTCATGCAGTGAAGGTCAACAAGTGTTAAGGATGCAACTGGGAGGGTGAGGAGATATTGCAGCATCTGGAGTTGAGATTGCTTGAGGACAAGCAATTTCAAGGAGGGTGGACTGTAATATCCCATTTCTAGCCAGTGGCTTGCGAGGATGAGGTTAGCCTACGACTACAATTCCCATAGGCCAGCGAGACGTTTAGGGGACCCATTTGGGGAGATTCAGACTCTCCAATAGGCTTGATGTTTCATTCTAGATTATTCAACTCAGTGATCTAGAATTCGGTTGGTCATTCGAAGGCATTTCAAGAGTTCACCATTAATACTTGCTATTTGTAGTAAGTAATATCAGGCTCAGTGACGGCACACCTGCAGTTGGTAATGGTGACAGGCCACTCTCAAGAGATTATTGCTAGACTTTGGCCAAAAGTTATTGAATTATTAAGTCACATTACTTTAATCATTTTCTATTATTAAAGTGACTTATTAATTTGATGTTATAAAGTTACTTTGATAAAGTACTTTATAACTTTACCATTATTGAAGTAATAAAGTGACTTCATTAAAAGAATACATTTTCAGTCACTTTAGTAATATTTAAGTGAAGGGGGACGCTTTTCAAGACAAGTTAAATATTAATTTATTGTGCAAGTCAATGTTGTCGTCGGATTTTGAGGAAGCAATATTAATATTTTATTATTAAAAGAAGAAAAACCCTAACTTGGGCATGGGATTTGGAGAAAGCATAAAGAGAGAAAAGAACATCATTTTCTTCATCCAAGATATTATTTACAAAAACAATGGTTGAGCAACAAGTTTGCAGGTTTGAAGCTTCAAGTTGATCATAGGATGAAAACCCTCGATTAGGACAGGATCTACAAGCCTGAAAGGTCGTTTGTAATGTCCCCTTTCAAGAAAACCCTAATTCTTGCCCTAGAAACACAAGCTAATGCAGTTAGGGTTACAAATTATCAATTAATTGTTTTAAGACGGATAAATCTTGGTTTAGGTCCTGCAATCATGTTAGATAATATTGGGATACAATTCATATTATTAGACATATATATAATAAATGTCTATCTATTCAAATCATGCAAATATCTAGCTAACATAAACCGCATAATATTTATAATTCGCATTGGGAGTTGGATTATAAGGAAACTGGATGAGAAGCATGATAGCTCGGCCCGAAGCTACCACACCAAGCCCGAGAGGGGATATACCATCCCTCTTGGCCCTCAAGAGGCACACTTAGACATCCCACATGGGGTGGTCAACTTGCTCGACAACTTGTATCTGCATTCCCCACCCTTGCTACCTTATCCATTCCTCTTATGACTGAAACTTCCTTAATTTCATCTCAACCACCAATCCATGTGCAGGGTGGAGATAAGGGCTTACCATAGGCGGCCCGTAGACACCCTCTCCTAATCCCAAGAGCGGATATCACCCCCTTGGCTCCAAGTGGCACACACAGACATCCATCAAGGAGTATCGTACCTAGGAGGACATCTAGTATCTGCTCAACCTGAAGAGCACAAAGATATACTGAGAGGGGGGGGGGTGAATCAGTATATCAACAAACCTTTACCCTCTTAAACTTCTTATCAACTTCAAGCTCTAACACAAATCAATTATGCAAGAATATCACAATATGAACAAGTTGACACCAAGATTTTACGTGGAAACCCTTGTGGGATAAAACCACGGTACAAATAATGTACTTTATGAATTATATATGCTTTTACAAAGAATGTAGGCACCAACCTACTTGAATCAATTATGTAGTTTAGTAGGCACCAACCTACAAAGAGCACCAGCCCTTAATCTTGATTTAGTAGGCACCAACCTACAAGGAGTTTCAACCCCTAATGCTGATTTAGTAGGCACCAACCTACAAGGTGCACCAACCCCTATTTGCCAAGTACCTACTTAGCAAAGATTATAATTTGAATGATAATGTTCCACCTTCAATTGTTGCTTCCTCAACAGGTGATGGACAATTCTTGCGCAAACAATCTTCTTACAAATCTGATGTATATGTTTTGTCTTCAATACTAATCACTGTATCCAAAATCTGCACTTATTCCACTTCAATCTGCTGCATATATTCTTCACAAATCTGATCCAAACTGTGCACAATCTCCTTTTAGAAAACTGATCATAACCATTCACAATCTTCTCATAAATTCAGTCTACAAACCCCACTTCCAATTTTCAGATATTACACATTTTTATTTTTATTTTTTGCACACAGCACTTTGTGTTCTTCTGATATAACAGTTATACCACACTCAGCTCTCTTCAATCACAAATGATATTCATTGAAATCCATAACATATTTTCACATACAGCATGTGATTGTTATTTAATATGATCTTTATTTCACACGTACTACACACACACTTTACACTTTCTTACAACTCAAGGATGAAGCGTTTTTATCCCATACACACACCGATTTTTCTCTCTTTCTTTATTATGTATGATATTCAATAAAATCCACTACACTCATGGACTGCATATATTTCAGGAAGTCTGAAATATTCTTCAATAAACTCTGTCCTTAGATCTTCAGATTGTATTCATTTTACTCAACACTCTTCTATATTTCGATGATATGCAATTTTGCTCACACTTCATATACAGCTTGTGTTATGATGATATATCATTCTTCACCACACACTACTCTACATTCTTCAGAAACTATTCATTCGATATTCCTTACAATGTTCTTCTTCTTATCTTCTGATTTGCAGATCTGATGTATGATATGTCTTCCTTCTTTTTTATCTGCTCGTGTTTGGGTGATATATCCTTTTCTTCCCACTTACACACTACATCTTCAAAATCCAAGTCACAATCTTTATATACGTCTCTCCATACCTTGATGAAGGGTGACGTCCCTTGTAAAGGATGATACCTTTTCCAACAATCGTATTTCTTGAAAAAACAAAGCATCTCTTCCTTAATAAATCGCTGACTTTATAACTTTTTATTTGGATACCTTTTTGTCTTTTCCTGTTTTTGTCTTATGTGTGCTTTTTAATTTTGTCTTATATGACTGCCCCTTTTCTTACATTAATCTGAATTTTAATCGAACCATTTCAAGAGTAAGACGTGCCATTTCATTTTTTGTCTTTTTCATTTTGTTTTTATTCAACTCTAATTATCTTTTTCATTTCGTCTTTTTCTTTTTGTCTTTATTCAACTCACTCTAATTGCTATGTTTAATCTGAAGAATCGCGTTTTGTCTTTAAATGATTTTGTTCTATTTTATTAAATCTGAAATTGCATTACCTCATATATCAATCCCTTCAAGCATCTGACAAACTCTTCAAATATTAGATTCTTGTCATATGCGATTTTTTACTCTCTACTATTTTGTCTGTATCTGTAAATTCGTCTTATTCTTCAGAATTTTTCTTTTCTCCAATATGCCAAGTGTCTGAATGTCTCCAGATTAGAATGTGACCATTGATTTTTAATTTCTTTCTTATACTTCTCCCAAATGCATTGCTGTGACTCGCCTTTTGGGATGACTTCAACAGCTGTCAATATCTCTCCCTTTACTGCCTTCCCTATAAGAACTAGCTTCTGTACTTTTGGTATCTCTGGAAGGATGACCAAACAATGAACAGCATGTACAGTTCATCATCTGTAGCTTCATAGTATTCAGAGTTGGCTCCTCGAATTTCGGACATGGTTCCACCTTTTGTTTCTCTATACCAACTGAACTTGCTGGTTTCTTATCTTATCTCTGCTCTTATATATACATCATGCTCAAAACTGATCTCTCATACTTCCGCTGCTCATTATATATGAGAAACTTAACATAATGATGATATATAATTGCTGTCTTTAGTATCACTTTCCTTGGTCATCAACAACTCTCATACACCTTCTAAGTCAATGACTTCTTTGATTGCAGTTGTGATGGTAGTCTTATTATGACATCAATGACAAACATTGTTTTTATACCTTTGACATCAATGACAAACTTTCCAACACAACCTACTAGTATTTTCCTACCATCTCCTCCTACGGTTGTTTGATGAGAATAATAAATATAAATAACAAAATATATATAATTGCATACAATAATTATAATAGAGCATACTAAAAGAATAATAAATATCAATAACAAAATACATAATTGCATTCAATAATTATGATAGAGCATACCACAATTTTCTGATTCAGACCTACCCGTGTGCTATTAATAACTGTGGTATTCTTATGCCTGAATTATAAGTATGTTTCTAAAGATATTGGATGATCTAATACTCAGAAAATATTCTTTCTTATTGCTGATTCGATTTCCCCTATCTTCTATTCTACCCATACTCTCTTCATAGACTTCCTATGTGTGCATGAATTCATTTTACAAACCTGCTGTTAACCGTTCTCTTAATTCTGCATTTATCTTTTCTATATATTTCTATGCAAATCTCTATCTTTTCTTTTCATTGTATATGTTGCTGCTCTTCCCTTTATACCCGCGATTGGCCAAGAGACATGATTAACTATTGTCAAGGGTCATGATGATTTGTTTGGTTTAATCGCTGCTCTCTTCATAATTAATCGAGACCCTTAATGCACCCTTTCGATAATCGCTGTCTATATTGATATTAATTTAGTACTACTCTCTTAAATAGGAGATCACTAATCTCTCAAGAGCATTTATTATTTTTATATTTTATTTCTATTTCTTGGGTGGTGTTAAATGGGAGTCATTACGGGGATTGTGTGATGTCCCCTTCCTAGTCAGCACAGCTGGATTTGAGGTTAGCCTATCATTCTGATCCTCGTAGGCTGACAGTTGTGTGTAGAGGATCATTTGAGGCAGTTACCTGGTGTTCAGGAGCATCATTCTTTCAATTGTTTCAGTTGGGCCTTCGCAGAATCTTTCAGAGAGGTTTTTTTCAGTTACTTACTATTTATAGTAAGTCGGCAGGCGTCTGCTATTTTGGGCAGGGCACCTGGTTCAACTGGTTAGCTCAGAGTCAACCCAGTTCATCAATTTGATGGTCAGATGGAAAAATAACAGAGCATTTAATGATTATTAAATAATTGATATTTTGACTTTATGTTATAAAGTCACTTTATTAATATATTTAAATATTAATGATTAATGGCATATTATAAAGTATTTTTAATACTTTATAATAAAGTGAAATATTTATTATAATGAATAATTATTTATTCATTAAAGATGGGATGCCATTTATTTAATATTTTTCCTAAGTTAAGAAAAGGCGAATTTAATCATTTATTTAAATGATTATTAAAAGGAAGCTTGGGTCGAATTTTTGAAAGGGGTTATATATACACTGCCAAGACAAATCGAACTCTTATGTTATGATTATTCAATTTGTCTTATTCTCTCTCGGAGCATTGGAGTTTGCGAACCTAGGGTTTCAGTAGACATTGGTTTTGGAGAACGTTCCCTCTTCAAGATCCGGCACACTCAGACTGTGAAATACCAGTTGAAGACTGTCAAATTTGGTGACTTCATACAGGGGTTGCAATTGTGCTTATTGAATCGATTCAAGAAGGGTTTGAGAAGTTTATTTATCAGTTAGTGGTGGGCGACTTATCTGAGATTATTACACAGAGATCAGGCACTTTCTTATTGAAGCCGTACCATATTTATTACTGCTGGTTGGCCGTACTTTTCTATACCAGCTAGGGCCATACTTCTTCATCTGGAGGATATGCCTTCACTTTTTGGTCTTCTGCCTTTTGCAACATGGACGCCTAGGGTTTCTGGAGATATTTCATCAATTCTGAGGAGGTAGATTGCTTCATAGCTTTCAGCCGTACCATTCCAATGTCTCCTTCTGGCACTTGCAAGCAACAACCAGATTCCTTTAATAAATTCTTTTGTTCACTCCTTCTGTCCCGAAAAGCATTGTAGTTGTTCAATAACATTAATAAAATCATTTGCTATTGCTCTGGAGGTTATTTGGTGCATTGTTATTTATTTAGGAATTTATTTGCATTTATTTCTCAAAATCGCAATTTATCATTTATTGCAAAAACCCATCAAAAACACAAAAAAATACAAAACAAACAAAAATCAGTATTTGCAGTCAGGGGTTTGGGTTGAGAGACACCTGGTCTCTTACAGATTGATTCCTTGTCATGATAACATAATAATAATCACTATTGCACAATATTATATATTTTATTAGTTTTTACATATACTTTATTAATATCTATAATATTATACTATAATTATTGATAATATTAAATTGTTAATATTTGTATTTGTATTTTGTTATTTATTTTATATATTTATTTGTATTTCAATACTTTATATTTTAGTGTTACCATTTTGGGGGCATGACACCGTCCAAGGATTCTACATTGAATGGTCTCAACCAGAGGTCATTATTAGAGCATCTCACAGATTTCAGAAGTAGATTTATTCAGCATTTTCAATTTTACCATTAGCAGATTTGAAAGTAAGTTGGAGGACAAATAAAGCGGCTGCAAATTCTCACAACTGGCACATGGGAGATTGAATTCTTGCATTTCTTACCTAACATGTTGGAGAACATCAATAGCAGGTCGTTCTTGATCAAATCTTCATTCCCAATCAGGCCGTACAAGTTTGCATTGATAGGAGGGTTTCAAACAGTAGAGAACGCCTTCAATTTGGCACATGTGGGTTTCCTATGCAGGCTGTACCAACCAACAGAAAGTCTGAAGGTTAATAAATTCAAATCTGTAAATTTCTGAACAGCAGTTGATCACATTGGAGGGTTCTTGGGTTAAGGAGCAGATTAGCATCAAAATCAAGTGAACAGGAGGCATCCCCAAGTGTGGCGTCCTTGTATCAGATTGTCATGACTACCATGTAAAAGTCCAAGTTTCAGACTTTTGCATTCTGGCTTATGGGTATGTTCTAATTATGTTTCAAATCAATAAAGAATAACTGGGTCATCTTTCATTTATGCAATTCCCTTCTTGTTTAAGCATTTTGTAATTTCTTTCAATTTGCGGCAACATTTCCGGCACCAAAAAACAAAAAAATCAGAATACATTCAAAACTCAAAAAATCAGTTTGAAACCCCAAGGGACATCATATCTTACAATGGATATCACCTACTAGTCATGGTCTTTCCACATAGGAAACAACAAAGATCAACCTATCTAACTATTACATTTATTCCCTACATAGAATCCAAAATGGTAGAGAGCATTTTTTTCTGTGTAAAACCTACCTACTACAGAAACCAATTACACACATCCAAATGACACTCACGATTTTCAATAAAACACAGAGATTGAAAAAAAAAATGTAAAAAAATAAGATTTAGTGAACAAACACAAAAATGACAACATATTTTGAATTAAAAACTAAGGACTTTAATACTTCTTCTAATGACTTCACCAATACAAAGTTTCTTAAATTATTAGAAACATCTCACTACAATAGAAACAACTTCAAAGCTAATAACTTTATGAACAGCAATTTCAGCAATAGGTAGGCTTGAAAATCATTATAAGGAATTAAGCAGTTTCTAATATTGTTTGCACAGCGCGTTTGCATGAAAATAAATTGACTCACTTCCACCATAATTATGACTTATTCCAAGATGTGCAAACATTATTATAAATTATCTCATCCACTAATTTTTATATTACAACATTTGACTATTAGTTCAACTAATGATTAAAGTTTTTATAATTTATCTTTTAATGCTCATATCTTTTGTATGATGAGATAGATGATCTAACAATACCCAACTCTAAGCTATAAATAGATAATTATGAGAATAGTGAAAAGCTAAAAATAGCAAAGCCTTCATTTAAAAATGCTCCTCTTTGAAAATGATAACAACTAAAAATAGCAAGACACTATTTTCAACACAAGTTAAAAATAAACTATTTGGAAGGTACAAGATGATTTCGATGAAGCTTTCATGACATACTTTCTATAATCCTAACAAATACTAACATTTTCAAATCAAACATCATCCTTATTGATTTTCTTGTTATGTATCCTCTATAATCTCAAGATTTGATTTCAAATCCAAGGCACAAAAGGTAGTCACATCTCAAACAATAATCGACAAGAAATTAACAATAATCACTTATCTTTGAGCACGCCATTTATTATTTTTTGATGTCGTGCTAACTTTAACAAAAAAAAAAAAATCTTCCTTCTAATGTGATCAACCATCCTGAAATAGTGTCACAATCCTTCTTTTTATATTTCCACGCACTAAGACAAATCTAAAACTCTTTGCACGATTGACTACAAGCACAATTTCATTGAGCGGTTGACTTTTACAAAACACAAGAAACAATAAAAATGTGTTTTCTCTTCTTATTTCCTTACGTGCAACTTCGTGCCTTTCAACACAATTAACAAAGATGGAAAAATCTGTTTTAAAGGCTGCTTCCTTCTGCTATTGATGATGTGGGGATTTTCTTTTCGACACTAATATGACTAAACATAACAGATTCTTTTTGTCCTATTTTCAACACCCTTTGTTGATTGGATGCCATCTCACATTAACTCAAATGTGCCCCTTTCAAAGACTCAAATCATGTTGGCCATAATTGCTTTTCTAAAGCTGATAAATACTTTTTAAAGTGCACCTTTATTAAAAAAATTACAAGCATGCTTTCTCCTTGCGAATTTCGGAAAGTACAGCTTTCCCCTTTTTTATTTTTATTTACAAAAATTAATATCTTTTTAATTTTTTAATTAAAATTTAATTTATTTTGAATTATTTACTATTAATTAATATTGTTTTAAAATACTAATTAATAATTTAAAAAATTAAGATATGATGAGTAATCACAATCAATCAATAGGCTGATGATAGAGAAGGGAAACATAATAACAAAATTGAGTGTTGAATTAGGCACAACAACTAGATCTGCTTGGGAACCATGGCATATACTCGTGGCATAGGAGGACTACAAAATCTATGGTTTGACAACTAGACAAGCATTTGATCAGTTGGAAAATAGAGTAAGAATATTCCTAAATCACCTAAAGATGGAATTTTGGGTCACCTAAGGAAACTCAACATTTTACAATACATATAGGCAAATACAATACGACATTACAAATACATCACAAATGGGGAAACACAATACAAAACACAAATAAGGGGGAAACCATCCATCCCTAAGGAATAAAGTGCTTCAATTATTGCTAACTACAACACAATGGCAAACATCTAACTCCAAGTGATAAAAACTAAATGTTATCTCCACTTAATTAGCAAATCTTGAAAAGTCCCAACCACAAGGAATCAAATTGCCATGCATTCCTTTTATTGCATGTCTTTTACCCCACCGTATAATTGTTGGGGATTTACAGCCATGAAGGAAATAACAAACAAACTAGGATTAAAGAAACATAATAATAACACCAAAAAAGTCAATAGTATTTACAAAACCTATCAATGAGCAAAAATTGATAACACGCTATGAAGTACATAGAAAGTTGACCCATTTCAAAAAAAAAAACTCAAAAAAACAATTTGTATGGCCAATAAAAGGCTTGTTGAAGTTTTCCTTTGAAACTGAAAATACAAATGGACCAGAGTTAGATTGTAATGTCCCCAGTTTCCAGCTCGCCAATCCAACAATAATTTCTTTACTTAATTTAAATATTTAATATTGCCTAAAAAAAGTATATTTAAAATAGGTAATATTAAATATTTAGATTACAATATTATTATAAAGGGACGTGCAGGAAATATTTAAAAGATATTTTATAAAGTCACTTTATAATAAAGTGCTAATATGTTTTGACGAGAAATTTAAAAAGGAGTTCCCAAACGGATATAAAAAGGGGTGAGAGGTCATTTCTTTATTATGCTGGATTATTATTTTATTTGGGTTTGCATTTTCGAGGGGCTCTCCGAAGTCCAAAACCCTAGGTGGGAATTCCTACAGATCCGAGTTTTGGTGGTGAAAGATTCCTCCCTAGCTGGCGATTGGCGAATTCATTCAGGATTCACATATGTGCTTCAACAACTAGATTAAACGATTCGATAAATTGTGAGTCTTGCCAAGCAAGACAAATTATTAAAGGTATTTGAAAGCAGAGATCTCGAGTGATCGATATTGCTAAGTTTGACGGTTATCGATTAATAGCTTTGCTCATTTTATGCAATAGCCCCACTTCGAAATAAGCGATTATATCCAGGTTTAAATTAAAGATTTAAACTCATCTATTTGACAGAGTTATAATGAGCAATCTATACAAGAAAGAGGAGCAGTGATTATATTTACAAGGCAACACTGTAAATTACAATTAAAAGACAACTATTTAAAATGCAAAGAAGCAATGTTATTAGTTAACGTAGCCAAAGGCAAAAGCACATAAATAGCTGCAATTGCCCAAGATGAAATGAACCGGACCAATTTTTTTTTTTGTTTTTCAATTGCAAATAGAAGGCAACACGCACCCAAAACGATGTGGAAGTAACTCTAACCAAGAATGTGCCCAAGACAGGCGAGCATATGGTCAGAGGATCTAATGCAATGCTGAACTAGAAAGGAACTCTAACCAAGAATGCGTCTAGGAGAGACGAGCATATGGTCAGAGGATCTTATGCATATCGAGTTGAAAGTAACTCAAACCGAGAATGCGCCAAGGGATGGCAAGCATATGGTCAGAGGATCCCTATGAACTGCTGTCTGAAAGTAACTCTAACCAAGAATGCGCCGAAGAATGGCGAGCACATGGTCAGAGGATCCCTGGGTTTGCAACTAATAAATTACAATGACTTAGCAAGATAAATAAAATGGCTGACAGTACTACTGAATAGCCTTACAATGAAAGTAATATCCTGCAACTGTATTGAATGTCTTTCAAGTGCCAAATATGACTTCCAATGCTCAATCCCAGCCCAAAGGACGAATTTCTTAATTCTGATATGACAGTCCAACAACTAAAATATGACAACCAGCAACCCTAGAATGCACTAAAGTGCTCACAAATCACTCCCTACTCACCCAAATTGCTTGGAACAAAGTGCATAAGACTCCTAGGATGAAGACACCCCTATCCCAATGACAAAAAACCAACAAACAGCCTTCAAATTTTTATTGGCACAACTCGCAATACTGGTTTACTTGGTACGGCCCTAGGAAAGGCGATTTGCTTGGAAGAAATTCCACACTTCAATAAAAAATTTGCAAATGAACACAAAGGGTTGCCCCTACCAAATATCCACAATGATGCAATGCCCAGAATGAAAATATTTTTATTTTTGAATATATGAAGAAAAATTACAATCAGCTACATAAACCAACAACTCTAAAAACTTCACTAACATGCCTGAAACTGAACTACAAATGCAAGACAACCACTACAATGCAAAATCTCACTACAAAACATCTCAACTACAATCTAAAACCCAGCTAGTTGCTCTCTTTCAAGCAAGAAGGTGAGACAAGTGCTAGGAGGTATGCTTTCCTCAAAGCTTTACCTGAACAATCCAGCAACATAACGGTATGGTAGACAAAAGATGAAGAACTAAACAGAGAAGGCCTCATTTTATAAACTCAGCAAAAGCATCTCTAGAAGCTTCTAGAAAGGCCTCATTTCCCTCCAAAAGATAGGCGTCCCATTTCATAAGGCAATATTTGACTTTAATAAAATAATAAGCTCCTTAAGGTTGGCATCCCCCTTAGACTTCCTCATAATTTTGGCCTTAGAAATATTTAATTACCTCCTGATGAGGCATTCACCCTTGAAGTCCCCCTTTTAAAACAACTTAAAGTGATAAAGCTAGGCCAAGGGGTTAATGAGAAAACATAACATTAAAATATAACATTATTTAAATCAACTTAACTTATCTCTCCAAAAAATGCATCCAAAGGCCAAAAATCAAAATACCAACTGAACTGGCTGAAGAAGAGAGCCAACTACACTGAAGCCAACAGGACCACTACCTATAAGAGACCAGGTGTCTCTCAGCCCAAACCCTTAACTGGAAATGATGATTTTTGTTTGTTTTGTATTTTTTTTTGTGTTTTTGATGATTTTTGCAAAAAACAAGAACGCTGCGATTTTGCTCTAAAATACCTTAAAAATTCATAATAAATAAATAGGCAATAAATATGCATCAATACTGCTCAGAAGATGAAGGCGCATATGTCTATTGATTTTCCAGAACACATACAATGTATGAAAACGAACATATGAAGAGAAAACTACTTTTTATTCCAAAGAACCTGATTATTTGCAGCCACTAGATAATAGATGAAAACGTACGGCTGAGTAAGGAATACAATCTTCAGGCTCTGAAATCAATGCTGAAGCTCCAATAACCCTAGGCACACCAGATCCAAATGATAGAAGCTGAAGACTGGAGGCGTGGTTTCCTGTGGAAGATGGTACGGCCTTGCTGGTACAGAAATGTACAGCCCAGTAGCAGCAACAAATGTAGTACGGCCTCAAGACCCTAAGTGCCAGATCTCTGATAAATGGTCTCTGATAAGTCGCCCTAAACAACTGATGAATAAACTCTGTAATTCCTTCCCTAAATCGAATCAATAAGCTCAACTGCAACCTCTGTATGAAGTCACCAAGTACGACAATCTTCAACTGGTATTTCACAGCCTCAGTATGCCAGATCTTGAAGAGGTATCGTTCTTCAAAATCAAATGTCTGCTTGAAACCCTAGGTTTG
Source organism: Sequoia sempervirens (assembly GCA_007258455.2). Taxonomy (NCBI): domain Eukaryota; kingdom Viridiplantae; phylum Streptophyta; class Pinopsida; order Cupressales; family Cupressaceae; genus Sequoia; species Sequoia sempervirens. Next base: position 19,723 of record VDFB02150557.1, read on the forward strand.
CAAACTTCAATGCTCAGAGCAAAATAAGACAAATTGAATAATCATAACATAAGAGTTCAATTTGTCTTGGCAGTGAATATATAACCCCTCTTGAGAAATTCGACCAAACCCTCTTTTTAATAATCATTTAAATAAATGATTTAATTCGCCTTTTTGGACTTAGGAAAAATATTTAATAATTGGCGCCCCCATCATTAATGAATAAATACTTATTCATTATATTAATTATACCACTTTATTATAAAGTATTAAAAATACTTTATAATACGCCATTATCATTAATATTTAAATACATTAATAAAGTGACTTTATAATATAAAGTCAAAATATTAATTATTTAATAAATCATTAAATACTCCGTTATTTTTCCATCTGACCAACAAACTGATGCACTGGGTCGAATCTGAGCTGACCAACTGAACCAGGTGCCCTGCCAAAAATAGCAGCTTCCGCCTACCTGACTTACTAAAAATAGTAAGTATCCGAAAAACCTCTTTGAACGACTCTGCGAAGGCCCAACCTGAAACAACTGAAAGAGTGATGCTCCTGAACACTGGGTAACTGCCCCAATTGATCCTCTACACATATCTGTCAGCCTACGAGGACCAGAATGATAGGCTAACCTCAAATCCAGCTGTGCTGACTAGGAAGGGGACATCACACTACCAGAAATGGAATTTACTAAAAATAGCAAATTCCCGAAGTTCCTCGGATCACCATGCATGCTATACCACTGTGAAGCTCTCTGAAAAACCCAAAAAGAATCTGCAATCCAATCACCAAACATCAAGCAACAACCTCCTCAAAAACAAGAAACCCTAATTTTCACCTTCTGAGTAGCCTACGAGTCTCCGGAATAGGCCAACAGTCAACATAACTGATCACTGTTGAGAAGGGGACATTACAGTCCGCCCTCCCCAAGATTGCTTGCCCTCAAGCAATCGCAATTTTGGATGTTGTAGAATCTCCTCATTCTCCCAAGTTGCATCCTCCAAAGGAAAATTCTTCCACTTCACCAAGTATTCTTTGATGGTTCTTCTTCTCAAGAAATGCTCTCTGGAATTGATAATCTCCTCTAGAATCAAAATCAGTTGTCCTTCTTCGTCCAAGGGTGGCAACTGTTATGAAGCAACAACATTGTGTCCAAGTGCCTTCTTGAGGCGAGACACATGGAAGACATTGTGAACCTTGCTACTCAATGGTAGCTCCAACTCATAAGCCACTTCTCCAACCTTCCTAATGACTTTGAATGGCCCATAGAAGCGAGGTTTGAGCTTCTCAGCTCCACTCTTTTTGAGAGTAGACAGTCTATCAGGCTGAAGTCGAAGATAAACCATATTCCAATCTCAAATGAATGCTCAACATGCTCCTGATCAGCGTACACCTTCTGCTGATTTTTTGCTATTTGAAGTTTGTTCTTCAAGGATTTCAAAATATTTTGACTTTGCAGCAACAAATCCTTGGCTTGAGGGGCTTTTCTATCACCAAACACCAAATCAGCAAAGCTAGGAGCCTCATAACCATAGAGAGCTATCAAGGGAGACATCCGGATGGACATGTGAAAGGATGAATTGTAGCAATACTCTCCTAGGTGAAGCCATTTCATCCATGCCTTTTGCTGCTCCGAGACATAGTTTCTAAGATAGCCCTCCAACCAAGTGTTCACAATCTCCGTTTGTCCATCAGTTTGAGGGTGATAACTAGTGCTTGGAGTGAGCACTATACCACTCATCCTAAAGACTTCTTTCCAAAAAGTGCTTAGGAACTTGCTATCCCTATCACTCACAATGTTTTTCGGCAACCCATTCAATTTAAACACCTCATGAAAAAACAAATTTGCAACTTGAGCTGCTGAAAATGAACTAGTGATGGCAAAGAAGTGAGCAAACTTTGTTAATCTATCCACCACAACATAGATACAATCTTTGCCTTGAGTTTTTGGCAACCCCGTGATGAAGTCCATTGATATGCTTCCTCACTTTTGATTGGGAATAGGGAGAGGTTGCAACAGACCAGCTGGAAGAGTTTGCTCATTCTTGTTCATTTGGCAAGTGTGACACTCTCTGATGTAGGGTTGGACTTCCTCTTTCAACCCTTTCCAAGAAAATATTTCCCGAATTTGCCTATAGGTCTTGAAATAGCCTTGATGACCAGCAAGTGGAATGTCATGAAAAGCTTGCAAAATCTTCTTTTTGAGCTTTAGAATCAGCCACCAAAAAGATCCTCCCTTTGTAGTGTATCAACCCATCATCCACCTTGTACCTTTCATCATGAAAAGTACCTTCTATAATGCTAGTTGCAAACCAATTTTTGGCATAATCAGCAAGCAACATCTCCTTCCAATCAGCAGTAAGCTCACACAATGAGCTCAAATGAGGCCTTCTAGATAGAGCATCCGCCACAACGTTGTTTTTCCCTTTGACATACTCAATGTCAAAATCGTAAGCTTGAAGCTTACTCACCCACTTTTGTTGTCTTTCGTTCAAATCCTTCTGATGCATGAAGTGCTTGAGACTATTGTGATCAATCTTGACAACAAACTTGCTCCCCCCCAAGTATTGTCTGAACTTAGCTAATACATGCATGACTGCAAGCATTTCCTTGTCATAGATGGATTAGGTCCTTTCAACACCTCTTAATTTTCTGCTTTCAAACACAATGGGATACTTATCTTACATCAAAACAGCCCCAACACCTTCTCCGAATGCATCACATTGTAACTCAAAAGGCTTGGAAATATCCGGTATGGCCAAAACCGGACAAGAACTCATGATCTTCTTGAACTCATCAAAAACTCTTTTGAGCCTTTTCTGACCAAAAGAAAGCCCCCATTTTAGTGATGTCAGTAATAGGAGCAGCACTTTGAGAATAGCCATTGACAAACCTTCTGTAAAAGCCACAAAGACCCAAAAATCCCATCAATTGAGTCATATTTTTCGGAGGTGGCCAATCAACTATCGCCTTGATCTTTTTTGGATCAACTTTCACCCCTTCAGCACTAATTATGTGACCAAGGTAGAGCAACTCCTTCATTACAAATTCACATTTGGATTCCTTGGCTAACAAGCTTTCTAATTCTAGGATGCTAAGCACTTCCTCCAAGTGCTTGAGATGTTCTTCCCATGTTTTGCTGAAGATGAGGATATAATCAAAGAAAATCAACAAAAACTTCCTCAACTGCTTCTGAAATACTCTATTCATGCAAGATTGGAAAGTGGCAGGAGCGTTAGTCAACCCAAAGGGCATGACTAAAAACTCGAAATGACCATAGTGGCACCTGAATGCCGTCTTTTCAAAATTTGATCCCCTCATCCAAATTTGATAGTAACCCGATCTCAAATCAATTTTTGAAAAGAACTTGGCTCCATGTAGCTCATCAATGAGCTCATCTATCCAAGGAATGGGGTACCGATATTTTATTGTCCTTTGATTCAAACCACGATAATCCACACACATGCGGATGGTGCCATCCTTCTTCTTCACAAGAACTACTACTGAAGCGAAGGGACTCTTACTTGGACGTTGTGATGTCCCAATGCAGGCCCCTATCGGAAGGTGACGTAGGTCTGTCCGAGCGGTTTGCCCAACCACGTGTCCGGGGTCTTCGGCGGGAGTACTTATCCTGGGGATGCCCCCTTAACGCTAAGAGGGGTGCCGTTCACTACCAGTCCGGGCTTTTGGTGCAACGGTAACTAACATGGTATCAGAGCTGGAGGTCTCGAGGTCGAGACTCGCAGAGCGTGGTGGGCTGTGATGTCCCAATGCAGGCCCCTATCGAAAGGTGACATAGGTCTGTCCGAGCGGTTTGCCCAGCCACGTGTCCGGGGTCTTCGGCGGAGTACTTATCCTGGGGATGCCCCCTTAACGCTAAGAGGGGTGCCGTTCACTACCAGTCTGGGCTTTTGGTGCAACGGTAACTAACTTGGTATCAGAGCACAGTTTTCCTGCCATCCTGTGCTTTTTCAGTTGCTTTTTCAGAGAACAAAGTGCTTTTTGGTTGCTTTTTCATGAGTAGACACATTATTCATTATACCAAGGGTGTAGGAACAGGCAGAGTTGAGGATTGGACAAGTCCACCTATTCCTGAAGGTGAGACAGTGTCAGGAGTATTGGGTATTCACAGATCTAGCTCCAACAGCAACGAGAACAGTGTTGCAACCCTAATGGCAGACCATGAGATCCCTGCAGAGACACATAGGGATTTAGGGAAAGCACATGCAGAGGGTGATATCACTGATGAGGAGTTTAGACGCAGGCACGACAACATGATGGACATGATGTCCCAGTTGATGGGCACTATTAGGCAGTGTACTCCATCACAGCCACATTATATTCAGATCGGACAGTCGAGCAGTACTGCAAGAGTGGATCAGCCTTTGGCATCAACACCACGACAGCCATCACCGATCTATCATGAGCGTAGGCCTAGACAGCCTACATTCTTACCCAGAGAGGACCCACCTCCGACTCCGGGGGCAGAGCAGCAGGGGCATCATCAGGAGTTTCAGCCGCATAATGGCATGTCAGTAGCAGATGTGACAAGGTTTCACAGTGAGTACCTATCATTGGCACCTGAGATCAGGCAGGCATTATCTTTTCATGAGTTTATGGATGTTCATAAACCTAGAGGAGGAGGCAGATTTGACCGTAGAGCTCCCCAGCATCAGCAGCCACAGCCACAGGTGAACAGGGATTTGCAGTATGCTGTCAGCAAGATCACCTTGCCATACATTGATGGTTCTGATAAGACATTAGCAGGTCTTGGGTCCAGAAATTGGACAACTATCTATCACTGAGACCTATGCAGGAGGACGAGGCCATTAAGTTTGCTACTTTGCATCTTGATGGGCTGGCGCATGATTGGTGGCATCATGGCATGTACACACTTGGCCATCATGCAGTTACTACCTACCAGGAGTTCACTAGCAGGCTCATAGAGCGTTTTGATAAGAAAGATCCGGAACTCTACTTCAGAGACTAGCTCAGCTCAGACAGACAGGTAGCTTGGATGCGTATGTCAGTGAGTTTCAGAAGGTTGCAGTCATGGTGACAGGCATTTCAGAGCGGAGACTTGTTATACTCTTCGTCGAGGGTTTGACAGAGCCTATGAGAGGTTGGGTCAAGGCATTTGATCCTCCTACCCTTCAGGAAGCCATGAGGAAGGCGCGGAACATGGAGCTTGCAGCACCTCGCAGCAAGTTCATTTCAAGTTCGACACCCTACACGAGGCCTAATAGGTCTTTTGATAGGAATAGGCCCTTTGACAGAAGGAGGGATCCACCCGATCCTAAGAAACAGAATGCACCTCCCTTTGACAAAGAAACACTGAACGATTTGCGGAAGAAAAAATTGTGTTTTTGGTGCAAGGCACCCTACGATGAAAAACATGTATGCCCGCTTCATCCTAAGGTTAAAAACAATCAGATGGAATGGTTTTATGAGGGCGAAGAACAATCTGATCTGTCAGACCAGCAAGCTGATTCCGAGCATTCAGACGATGACAAGTCCGAAAATGAGGTGAAAACGAAGGAGGAAGGAAGCTACAAGAAGCCCATTTGACTAGCCTTCAGAGAGATGGGTCGTTTAGACTTCGCGGGCTCCTAGCAGGTCAGAAGGTGATCACTTTACTGGACACGGGTGTCACACATAATTTCATTGATGCACGGCTGGTAGAGAGACGTGGTATTCAGACAGAGCAGTTTGAGGGTATTCGAGTCAAGGTGGCTAATGGGTACACCCTCAGATGTGACCGAAAGATTACTGATCTTCCGATGCGACTGAACAACTATGAGTTCAAGACTGAATTCTATGTTGTTAATATGGGAGATACTGATGTGGTGTTAGGGATGGCATGGTTGCACGATTTGGGTGAGTTCACACTCAATTTGCGAGACATGGAGATGAAGTTTAAGGTTGATGGGAGACCTCATGTCATCAAGGCCATTAGAGACAGTAATCTGAGGATGGTTTCGTTCAGGCGGATGGAGAGACTCATTCGTCATGATATGGTTGACTAGGCGGCAGAGTGCATGTTGATGCCAGCCCAGCAGGAGCAGAAGAAGGGTGAGTACCACCCAGACATTTAGATACTGAGGACTAAACACTCCAAAGTGTTTAGCGACATACCACCTGGCAGACCTCCAGATAGAGGCACGAAGCATATCATTGAGTTGGAGGAGGGCGCAAAGCCCATTATGATTACACCCTACAGGCATCCGAAACGACTCAAGGATGAGATTGAGAAGACCATCAATGAGTTATTGGCCATGGGACACATTAGACCTAGCAAGTCACCTTTTGCTTCATCGGTTGTATTGGTGAAGAAGAAGGATGGATCACTTCGGATGTGCATAGACTACCGACAGCTTAACAAGAGGACAATTAAGAACAGGTACCCTATACCACGCATCGATGAGTTGATTGATGAGTTACACGGTGCTATCTTCTTCACGAAGATTGATTTGAGATCCGGGTACCACCAGATTCAGATGAGGGAGCAGGATATTGAGAAAACCGCTTTCAGGTGTCATTGCGGTCACTTCGAGTTCTTGGTTATGCCGTTCGGTCTAACCAATGCACCTGCCACCTTTCAGGCTACTATGAACAGGGTCTTCAGTTCTCAGCTGCGGAGATTTGTATTGGTCTTCTTCGACGACATTCTGGTATATAGCAGGTCATGGGAGGAGCATTTAGCTCACTTAGACGCAGTTTTGGGTATCTTGGCTGATGAGTGTTTCTATGCCAAGGAATCCAAGTATGAGCTAGGTATGGAGGAGTTGTTGTATCTGGGGCACATCATCAGTGCCAAGGGAGTGAGTATGGACCCTAAGAAGATCTGAGCAATAGTTGAGTGGCCGGTACCTGAGAACCTTACGTAGCTCAGAGGCTTCATCGGGTTGTGTGCTTTTTACAGGAGATTTGTTAGTGGGTTCTCACGTCACGCCGCACCCCTTACTGATTTGACAAAGAAGGGGGCTTTTACTTGGTCACCACAGGCGCAGGAGTGCTTTGACAGGTTTAAGGTGATCATGACTTCATGTCCAGTGCTAGCATTGCCTGACTTTACGAAGTCATTTGATTTGTTTTGCGATGCTTCAAGAGAGGGCATTGGTGCCGTTTTGATGCAGGAGAGACACCCTATTGCTTTTGAGAGCAGAAAGCTTAGGGGTCCTGAGAGGTTCTACAGCATTTACAACAAGGAGATGTTAGCCATTATGCATGCTTTGGCTAAGTTCAGGCAATACTTGGTAGGCAGCAAATTCAGTGTTCGTACAGACCATAATAGCCTGAAACACTTCCTTGGACAGCGAGACCTAAATGAGAGGCAGCAAAAATGGGTCAGCAAAATACAATCATATGATTTTGATATTACTTTCATTAAGGGGAAGCAGAATGTTGTAGCTGACGCCTTGTCTCGTAGACTTCAATTGAATGCCATGGCACAGATTTCAGGGGATTGGAGGCATCGGATTATTGCGGAGTATGCTAAGAACCCATGGGCTTCTAACATTGTTGATGGGACAGAGCAGGATAGTAGGTATACCATTGTAGATGACTTGATCATTTACAAGGGGCGGATTTTTCTGGTTCCTGGTTCTGAGTTGAGAGCTACAGTTTTGAGAGCCTTTCACGATCTTCCTATGGCGGGCCATCCCGGGTACTACAAGACATATAAAATGGTTCGGGAGCGGTTTACTTGGAAAGGGCTGAAAACTGATGTTTTACAGTATATTCGAGAGTGTTCTGTTTGCCAGCAAAACAAGCAGGAACACACATATCCTGCTGGATTGCTCCAGCCACTTCTGATACCTGACAGGAAGTGGGAGTGTTTATCGATGGACTTTATCACGGGTTTGCCGAAAGCCCAAGGTAAAGATTGCATCTACGTAGTGGTTGATCGGTTGACTAAATATGCACACTTCTTCCCGATTACTACTACTTTCACAGCATCGCAGACTGCAGAGCTCTTCTTCAGAGAGGTATTCCGGTTACATGGGTTGCCTCGGACGATAGTCAGCGATAGAGACAGTCGGTTCATGAGCAACTTTTGGCAGGAGTTGTTCTGCTCTGTGGGACCGAACTGACACCGAGTACCAGCTACCATCCGCAGACAAATGGGCAGACAGAAATTGTCAATAAGTGGGTGGAAGGTTACTTGCAAAATTACATAGCTGGACAGCAGAGAGCTTGGGTGAGGTGGATATATCTCTGCGAGTATTGTTATAACTCGACTCACCACATGACGATACAGATGACACCCTTCATGGCTTTGTATGGGTATGAGGCGCCCAACCTTTTGGAGCTGATATTGAGTGATAGCAGAGTGTCGAGTGCATATGATGCAAAGTCAGCAGACATTTTGAGGTCTCTCAGAGATAATATCCAGCGGGCACAGAATCAGCAGAAGCAGTATGCTGATCAGAAGAGGGTTGAGCGTTCCTTTGATGTGGGTGATATGGTGTACCTTATGTTGCAGCCGTATCATCAGTCTACTCTGCGGAAGAGTGGGGCAGAGAAGCTGAAGCCTCATTACTATGGTCCATTTCGTGTTGTCAGACGAGTGGGCAAGGTTGTTTATGAGTTGGACTTACCAGCAGATAGCAGGGTTCACAATGTGTTTCACGTTTCTCGCCTGAAGAAGGCATTGGGTCAGCATGTGATACCCTCTCCAGTTCTGCCACCCCTTGATGACGAAGGGAAATTGATATTAGTACCTGAGGCCATCCTCGAGATGAGAGACAGACAACTTCGGAGGCGGGTGATCAGGGAATATCTGATCAAATGGAGAGATTTGCCAGTTGAGGATGCTACATGGGAGTCAAAGGAGATTTTACAGCATCCAGAGTTGAGATTGCTTGAGGACAAGCAATTTCAGGGAGGGCGACTGTGATGTCCCCATCCTAGTCAGCACAGTGGATATGTGGTGAGCCTATCATCCTGGTCCTCGTAGGCTGACAATATGTGTAGAGGATCAATTGGGGCAGTTACCCAGTGTTCAAGAGCTTCATTTTTGCAGTTGTTTCAGGTTGGGCCTTCGCAGAATCCTTCAAGTGGTTTTTCAGAGACTTGCTATTTTTAGAAAGTCGGACAGGCGGAAGCTGCTATTTTGGGCAGGGCACCTGGTTCAGCTATTTAGCTCAGATTCAACCCAATTCGTCAGTGTGTTGGTCAGATGGAGAAATAACGGAGTATTTAATGGTTTATTAAATAATTAATAATTTTGACTTTATATTAAAGTCACTCTATTAATTTATTTAAATATTAATGTTTTGGCGTATTATAAAGTATTTCTAATACTTTATAATAAAGTGGACTAATTAAATAATGAATAAGGATTTATTCATTAATGATGGAGGGGCGCCAATTATTAAATATTTCTCCTAAGTCCAAACAGGCAAATTTAATCATTTATTTTAAATGATTATTAAAAAGAGGGTTTGGTCGAATTTCTCAAGAGAGGTATATATTGACTGCCAAAGACAAATCGAACTCTTATGTTATGATTATTCAATTTGTCTTCTTTTTGCTCTGAGCATTGAAGTTTGCAAACCTAGGGTTTCAGCAAACGATTGATTTTGAAGAACGACACCTCTTAAGAATCTGGCATACTGAGACTGTACAATACCAGTTGAAGATTGTCTACTTGGTGACTTCACTCAGAAGTTGCAGTTGAACATATTGGATCGATTTCAGGAAGGATCTACAGAGTTTCTTCATCAGTTAACTGGGGCGACCTATCAGAGATTGTCTTCACAGAGATCTGGCATCTTATTCATTGGGCCATACTACATTCATTGCTGCTGCTGATACAGGCTGTACTACTGCTGGAAGGCCGTACTTTTCATTTGCAAGTGAAACATCTTCAATTCTCAGCTTCTGTCAGTGGGATCTGGTGCGCCTAGGGTTTACAGACTTCCAGTATTGATTTCTGAGCCTGAGGATTCATTTCTTGTTTCAGCCGTACATTTCTTCTTGTTTCCTGGCTCCTGCAAGTCTACAGGTTCTTTCCAATAAAATATTGTTTAATCTCTCTGTACTCGATTTCTTTTGTCATTTGAGTTCTGGAAGTTAATAGATATATGCGCCATCATCTGGAGATCATTATTGATGTGTAGCTATTGTTTATTTATTTTTTATGAATTTTTAAAGCTTTCTAGTGCAAAATCGCAATTTCCTATTTTATGCAAAAAAACAATCAAAACACAAAAAAACTACAAAACAAACAAAATCAGTGATTTCAGTTAGGGTTTCGAGTTGAGAGTCACCTAGACTCTTTAGTTACCGTTGCACCAAAAGCCCGGACTGGTAGTGAACGACACCCCTCTTAGCCTTAAGGGGGCATCCCAAGGATAAGTACTCCCGCCGAAGACCCCGGACACGTGGCTGGGCAAACCGCTCGGACAGACCTACGTCACCTTCCGATAGGGGCCTGCATCGGGACATCACAAACGTATGAAGCCCATCTCCAAGAGTTCTCTTATGTTTTTCTCAATCTCGTCCTTCTGCTTCTTAGGATACCGATATGGTGTTGTGATGATTGGCTTGGCCCCATCCTTGAGTTCAATGACATGCTCAGCTCCCCTTTCAGGAGGCGGACCAGGAGGCAGATCAGCAAACACCTTACTCTTCCTGGTGAGTATAGACTGAATATCTGGAGGATAGTCCCTCTTTGTTTCAACCGAACTAGCTGGAAGAACCATACAGTCCGCAGCCCACTCAACTTGATCATGCCAAATCAGCTTCTCCATTCTTTTGAAGGATACAATCCGAGGACCTCCATTAGACATTCCTCTTAGCACCACTTTCTTCCCATCGGATTGAAACTTAAAATCCATAGTTTGCAGATTTAGAGAGATTTCTCCAAGGGATCGCAGCCATTGAATGCCAAGAACAGCATCCGTATCCCCAATACTCACAACATAGAAGTCATCTTTGACCTCATCGTTGCCCGATTCCAAAGACATGTTAGCAATCTTTTGGTTGCAAGAGATTTGGAACCCATCTGCCACCATGGCTTTGAAGCCTTCAAATTCTTTTGTTTTCAATCCTCTCTTTGCAACCACCCTTTCATCGATGAAGTTGTGTGTTGCTCCAATGTCTATCAAAGCAACAATTCGATGCCCATCAATCACTCCACGAACCTTGAAAGATTCGTTGTTTTGGAAACTAGACAGTTGGGCAAGTGGTGCCCCAACCCCTTGCTCATGTTCTGACTCTTCTGGACTCTTTTCTTCATCGCTGTCCCAAAAATAAAACTGCTGATCAGACATATCAAATTCTAATCCAAAATCAGAATAGGCCACCATGTGATGTGCTTTGCCCCTTCCAGCGCACTGGTGACCCTTGACCAAGGCTCACGGCAAGTGTAGCAAACACCATCCTTTCTAAGCCGTTCACGGAGTTCTTCTAACAACTTCTGAGGATATTTCTTATGCTGATTTGAAGAATGCTTCTTATCCCTCTTGTAGCCAAAGGGCTTGGGTGGAAATTTTGGCCTAGGCGCTGATAACTCCATACTTCAAGCCTTTTTGATTGCTTCTTCAACACTTGGTGGATCGAAAGCCTTAACCCACCCTTTCAAAGGTTCAACCAAACCTTCAAAAAATAATACTACCAAACTTCTTTCAGTGATGTTGGATACCATCACAGAAAGCCTTTGAAAATCAGCTATGTACGCATCCAAGGAGCCATGCTGCTTCAATTGTGCAAGCTCGCGAAACTTCACTTTAGGATCCTTAGTGTCGAACCTATCAATCAGCTTATTGATGAATTCATCATAGGTTCGAATGAGGTTGTGGCCAAGAGTGACCAAACCGTGATACCACCACTCATGGGCAGCTCCATCCAAATGCAGTGTTGCAAACTTGATGGCATCTTCTTCTGGCATGGGACGAAGTGAAAGGTAGTTGTCTAGCTTCTGAACCCACGACCTTGTTGAACATTTATCACTTCCATCAAAGTGAGTCAAGGACACCTTCCCAAGAGCTTGCTGATAGTTGGTTCTAGGAGCCATATGAGCACGATTATCAGCTCTCCCACCATTTCTTTTGTTCCTATGGTTCATGAATTGATCAAAGGTCCATTGATCCCTAAGATCGAGAGGTAAGGTGGCGTACTCCATGTAGGTCTATCCTGCATCATCTGCAAGGCTAGGGACGGCCTCAACTTGTGGTTCTTCCCTCTGAGTGAATGTGGGGAAAAGTGGCCTAGAAACTGATCCTCTAGAGGTGGCCTCATGTTGGCCGATAGTTTTGTCTCCTCAATTGCCATTGTTCCCATTGACTCCACTGTTTTCTCCTATAGCATGGTTTTGATTAGGAGTATGATTCTGAGCAACTTGTTGGTCCATTCTTGCAAGCAAACGGGACATCATATCAATCATTCCATCAAACTTCTTTACCATTTTATCCTCTTTCTCTTCCATGGTCCGCTTATGAATGTCTGACATTTTCTCAACTGCTTCACCAGTGTCTACTGCTTTCCCAGTTTCTCTCAAAGCCTCTGAGAAGGTATCTACTTCTGGCACTGGCGGAAACTGTGACTGTTGTTTTCTGGCCTGACTTATTGTGTAGTATCTACAATCACTGTCACTCATCTGACAACTGAATCACTGTAAGGCACAGGTTGGCAGGATCATGGCTCTAATACAATTCAAATCAACCAGACCAATTTTATATTTTTTTTTTCAATTGCAAATACGATGCAACACGCACCTGTTAAGGTTAGCTTCAAAACCAAAACGATGCGGAAGTAACTCTAACCAAGAATGTGCCCAAGATGGGAAAGCATATGGTCAGAGGATCTGATGCAATGATGAACTGGAAAGGAAATCTAACCAAGAATGCTTCAAGGAGAGACGAGCATATGGTCAGAGGATCTTATGCATGCTGAGCTGAAAGTAATTCTAACCAAGAATGCGCTAAGGGATGGCGAGCATATGGTCAGACGATCCCTCTGAACTGTTGTCTGAAAGTAACTCTAACCAAGAATGCGCCGAAGAATGGCGAGCATATGGTCAGAGGATCCCTAGGTTTGCAACTAATAAATTACAATGACTTAGCAAGATAAATAAAATGGCTGACAATACTACTGAACAGCCTTACAATGAAAGTAATATCCTGCAAGCACACTGAATTAGAGAGATTATCAAGCTACAACTATATTGAATGTCTTTCAAGTGCCAAATATGACTTCCAATGCTCAATCCCAGCCCAAAGGACGAATTTCTTAATTCTGATATGACAGTCCAACAACTAAAATATGACAACCAGCAACCCTAGAATGCACTAAAGTGCTCACAAATCACTCCCTACTCACCCAAATTGCTTGGAACAAAGTGCATAAGACTCCTAGGATGAAGGCGCCCCTATCCCAATGACAAAAACCAACAAACAGCCTTCAAATTTTTATTGGCACAACTCTGAATGCTGGTTTACTTGGTACGGCCCTAGGAAGGGCGATTTGCTTGGAAGAAATTCCACACTTCACTAAAAAATCTGCAAATGAACACAAAGGGTCACCCCTACCAAATATCCATAATGATGCAATGCCCAGAATGAAAATATTTTTACTTTTGAATATATGAAGAAAACTTACAATCAGCTACATAAACAAGCAACTCTAAAAACTTTACTAACATGCCTGAAACTGAACTACAAATGCAAGACAACCACTACAATGCAAAATCTCACTACAAAACATCTCAACTACAATCTAACACCCAACTAGTTGCTATCTTTCAAGCAAGAAGGTGAGCCAAGTGCTAGGAGGTATGCTTTCCTCAAAGCTTTGCTTGAACAATCCAGCAGCATAAGGGTATGGTAGACAAAAGATGAAGAACTAAACAGAGAAGGCCTCCTTTTATAAACTCAGCAAAAGCATCTCCAGAAGCTTCTAGAAAGTGCGCCCAAATTCAAGTTTGAATTGACTTCATTTCCCTCCAAAAGATAGGCGTCCCATTTCATAAGGCAATATTTGACTTCAATAAAATAATAAGCTCTTGAAGTTGGTGTCCCCCTTAGACTTCCTCATAATTTTGGCCTTAGAAATATTTAATTACCTCCTGATGAGGCATTCACCCTTTTAAAACAACTTAAAAGGATAAAGCTAGGCCAAAGGGTTAATGAGAAAACATAACATTAAAATATAACATTATTTAAATCAACTTACCTATCCAGAAAATGCATCCAAAGGCTAAAAATCAAAATACCAACTGAACTAGCTAAAGAAGAGATCTAACTGCACCGAAGCAAACAGGACCACTGCTAGAAATGGAATTTACTAAAAATATCAAATTCCCGAAGTTGCTCGGATCACCATGCATGCTATACCACTGTGAAGCTCTTTGAAAACGCAGAAAGAATCCGCAATCCAATAACCAAACTTCAAGCAACAACCTCCTAAAAAACAAGAAACCCTAATTTTCGCCCTCCGAGTAGCCTATGGGTCTCCGGAATAGGCCAATGGTCAACAGAACTGATCATTGTTGAGAAGGGAACATTACACAAGACAATGAATATCAATCATCATTTTAAACTGTTAGCAAATGATATAGTATGCGGCAATTAATATTGAAATATAATAGTCAAGTATAAAAGACAAGGATCGTATATATTCCTAAATGTGGCATTTGAGGCTTATGAAAGCACTTTTAAAGGCAGCAATAGCGATGATAATGATGACGATTAAGCCTAAGACTAATTTGTTTTATCTGTTGGAAACTGTAATTATTCTCATCGGCTCGAATTATTGTCAGGAAGGTGTTGTGGGTATCAACAGTCATCTATCGGTAGTCACCCCAATATGTCCGTCATACCTCTTCCTTTGCTAAATCGCTGGAAGTATTAATTGATCTCGCCGCCAATCATTATCAATTAATATTATGGAGGCGATATTTGCTATGCCATAGTATTGGAGGGACGTTGGTAATGAAGCACCACCTTATCAATGGTATTCGATACAACAAGTGATCAGATATTATTAATTGTGTATGGCCGATTACATCGGTGCAGCAATTCTTATTCGATATGAGCAATGACACCCATGGGTTGATAATTACTTATTGAACATCGACTTGTTACCACAAGATAGTTAGTTTAAGCATCGATTATAGTTGGGCAATATTAAGTGATAAGTCAGAAATTAATGAAGTTCCAAGGGCAGCAATCAACATAAACAAAGAGACATGTCCCTTGTCAAGTGAAAGCAATGAAAGCTTATGTCCCTTGGCCAAATCATGAATATAAAAAGGGATATATTTCAAGGAAAGGAGCATGGATAAAGTTGCAGAAATATACCTCTCTAGATAAGCAGATCTAAGGTTCTCCTATGGAGCCTTGATCATCAAGTTCGGGCTGCATGAATAACAAGTAAACATTGAGGAATAGCACCCTCCCACATCGCATGAATAAGAGCCTTTTTAATCAGAAACAGCGATACAAGTGAAGTATCATATTATACATCAATCATTCTCATACACAGAAATCGCATGTTGTAAAGGACGAACCAAAAACACCATTGGTTTGAGGTCACAATTTCATGATATGTTTTAGTGATTATTGCTCATTATAGAACTTTCATTCTTACGTGACTTCTCAGTCGAGATTTCATTACTGAATATATATCAGCATAGCGTAAGTAGAGGATAGAGTTGTTCTTTTTTCACATCTTGATACTCTAGTCTATAAAGTTGAAAGCAAAATTTATAATAAATCTGCAAGGGACATTACAGTTTGGAGACTCGGGGGTATTATTTATGCTGATTGCTTTATACTGGTTCAATCACACTGTTGGTTGACTGAAACTGAGTCTTCTACATTGCTGGTGAAAATAGTGAAAGTATATCAGTCTGGGCGTGAGGGTTGAAGAGGTATTTTGTTGTGTATGGTGGAGCTGGGCATGAGCATTCTGTAGGAATTGTGGACTTTCAAACTCAAATACAGACCTTTATCTTGCCGTAAGAGATTGCATAAGAGGTTTCCAAGGGGTGTAAATTGCACAGCGCCGTGAGCTCTTCTAGAGGGCTTGCGCCTACATATTAACCCAATGCCATTCCTTGCTGCTCTCTTACAAGGTCATGGACCCTACAGGAAGGGCATTTGGCGATGAATGTGCTAGGCGTGAGTAGATTGGGTGCAATATATGCATTTGGAGGGTCATGGTAATAGTCTGGAAGGAGGGTTTGGCCTATGGCGTGATTATTCTGCTAGGACAGGTTGCAAAAATATTGCTTCATTTGCTCAGTTTACCATTACAGTGGTTGCACCATAATCTACACAATTATTCTGCTGCATTTGGCGAGGGATTTGCTGATACGAAGAGGATTCATCATCAACTTCAATTTGGCATCATAATTCCATAGACTTCGACCTGCGTTGGGCACATTTCCAGGTCTAAGAAAATGTACTGATTTAAATATAATGACTGTAATCTGCATTCAAAATTTGCATGTTGTTGTTATCATTATTGTTCAAAAATATTGATATTATTGACTCTATGCTTCATTGTTAAGTAATGAATGGACTCTCAAACAGAAATATGGTAAACATGATGTTGTCCATTTAATAAGTTTAACAACTGTGATTTGACAAACTTCAATTTATGAAAGCTTTCAATTCTGTTATCATGCAATATGTTTGACAAAATGCCAATGTGTCAAACTGGAAAATTGTAAAAATATCATCCAAAACTACAAGGGTTTTTACAGTCGTATCAGAGCTGGAATTCCTGCTAGCCCGTGAGTTTTGGATACATATTTTGATTGCAGAAGTTTCAAGACAGTATTGTGGTTTCTCTCAATTGCAGCTAATTGTTGGTTTGGGAAAATGAAGACAAATCAGGAACTCATGGCAAAGTTTTTGCAAGTTTTCCAAGGCTATCAAAAGAATCTAACAACACTGTTACAGTATCTTGAGTTGTTGGAGCCTCATTTATCAATTGGGAAGAAAGATGAGAGGTCCAAATCAGTAATTGTTGGGGACGACAATGCCATACCTTGTGATGGTTGTTTGACTGAATTCCAGGATGTCTCTTTGGATGTGCTTGCATCTATTCATGTAGAGGATTTGTGCAACATGGTTATCAAAACAGTAGCCTTTAATACTCCATTAGAGTTATCCTATGAGGCAGATAACACCAGTGCTTATAATGGGCATGTTGATAGCACACCTGATGATGTTTACCCATCAGCTAATCATGATGATTCAACATCTTATCTTAGTGCTGACTACAAATCACAAATTTTGTATGAGGATGACAGGTCTCAGGAGTCCCATCATTTGGCAAGGCAATTGAAGGTAAGTGAAGACATCATTATTGCAGCTATAAAACATTTTGTTGACACTCATAAATTGATGGCGAATTACTGTTGCAGGGCTCCAAGGACACAGGAGGACCTTGATGGAGAACTTTCACTTGTAGATTTTCAGGCACTTAGAGAAGCCTTGGGGGTAACGAAATCTAATTACCTACATCTACACTCCGATAGGGATCATCTTCTCATGCTTGATGAGATATATCTTGATGTGCTAAAGGGGAAAGAAGAGGAAGTTGATAAGCTCACTCACGAGCTTAAGGTTACCATGGACTTCTTGCAGAGCACACAAAATGGCCCTTCAACAATCAGAGATTCGGATAGACGAGCTTTGTGTGGAGTTGAGCTTGGCACATTCTTCATCATCCATAGCTGAAACTCAATCATCTATTGCAGCCATCAATCAAGAGCATGCATCCACTGATTGTGGCAATGGGTACATTGAAGATGTGAAACATCAATCTTGATTATAGGTGCAGATGACACCAATCGAATGAGTGCTCCGGATGAGTTTAAATAGGAACAGAATGTTATGGTGGGTGTCCTTGAAAAAGAATGATCCACAAGTAAAATATGCAAAAGTCTCTACATTGGTGATGTATTTGCAAACAGAGATCTCAGTTGATCAATATTCCCAAGTTTGAGGGTTGTCGATTAATAGCTTTTCTCAATTTCGAGACTCAAGGGTATCATTTATGCTGATTGGTTTATGTTGGTTCAATCACACTATTGGTCAACTGAAATTAAGGCTTCTACATTGCTGGTGAAAATAATGAAAGCATATCAATCTAGGCGTGAGGGTTGAAGAGGTATTTTTCTATGTATGGTGGAGCTGGGCATGGGCATTTTGAAGGCATTGTGGAGTTTCAGTGATGCTAGAGCATCCTGGGTGTATGGGTTATCCTGTGTCAACCAAAAACATTTGCAATTTAATTTTCAGTTTTGGCTTGTTTGGTTTCTCTTTTGAAGGCAATTTTGGTGCAACTATAAGAGTGGAAAAGATATTCCATGAGAAAATATCCAAATCACTTTAAATATGCTGGCACTGGCAATGTTTTGGAGAGCTCAAATAATCATTGAAGAAGAATTTGTATGGTTCGTTCATCGTCGCTTTGTCACCAAGTAATGGATTTACATGATTCACAATTACAAAATTCTTATTGGTCTTCAAGAGTTTAATCTAAAAGATAGATAGTTTAAATGAAGATAAAATATAAGGCATAGCGAAAGTAGTGAAAGGTTAGATACACCATATCAAGAGAAAGCCATATAAACTGGCAAAATAAAAGTTGAAGAGACACACCATATAAATAATTGGGAAATGGAGGGGCGGCTTGGCAAAATTGAAGTTTGCAGAAAAGAAACAAAAATGAATGAAAAAAGTCAAACCAATGCAAGGAAAACAAAATTTAAAAGACAAAAGAATGAAGAAGATTAAAATTACTCATAAAAAGTTAAGTTGTGGAAGGAAAATAGGAAAGGATGCCAAGAAGTTATGATTTAATTAAAAAACAAATAGATTCAGACTAAATAGTGGAGAGGAACGCCTCATGAGAGCAGGGAGAAGAGGAAGGAGGCTACGTGTGGACACTAGAGAAGTGAGTAGAGGGGTCGCAGGAAGAGATAAAAGGGGCTGTGATAGGAATAAATGTTAGCTGATCTGAATGTTGTTGAATTTTTCATATCATGTGGTAGTAACATTTGATGGGAAATAAAATCATGTGTGTGGAACATTAGGCAGCAAGGTAGGACAAGAGATTGTGGGAGTTTGAAGAGGAAATAGTATCCCAGTTTGAAGATGTGATGAAATGCAGATTAGAGAAATTCAAAGGAATGATAAAATTGTCCAGGCAACTGTAATTGTATATTTCATGAAATCTAAAATAATGTATTTGAATTTATTTTACTTTCAAAGAATGGGTGTTGTGCAATCTTAAATTGATCGAAATCAACAAATACAATTGTCGATTTAAGTAGTATTTGTCTATGCAGTTTTTGTAATCTGTTTTCTTTTAGAAATTTGGGTGAGAGATTGGAAGAGGGTTTGGTCTTGTCTACATCAATTGGTATCAAAGCGGGTAGTCCTGAGAGTGGAGAGAATCCCCTAGGACCTGTGGGTGAGGTGTGAACAAATCGTCGGTCATAACGCAATTCGCACTAAGAAGAAAGTGTGTGACACTGCTAAGAAGAAGCTCGTGAGAGTTGTTGCAGGTGCGTGAGGAATCCTGAGCAGCAAGAGGAGCTTGAACCCGCGACGGAATGTGTTTGCAGAGTGAGTGATTGCAGCAGGCAAGATGGGTTGGGTCGTGAAGAGACTCGTGTGGATACTGTTTTGGGAGCAGTATTGGGATAAAGTGGAGGGAGAAATGTGTGAACCGATGGAAAATAAGGTTTGTGAAGAAGCAAGAAAGATTGAGACGAGGCTCAAGAAATTGCAGCCCCGACCAATGAAGAAGTTGCAGCAAAGACATGCCATGAGGAAGGCATGAAAAGAGAAGGACCAAGGTGAGAAGCGAAGAGGTTGCAATGAAAGATAAAGAGGATAACTTGTTGCCCCAGATCTTAGCGGTGGAAAATAAATGGATGGAAAATCTTACAGTTGCAACGAAGAGTGAAGAAAGAAAAGTTACAATAGATAAATATGCGGGAGATGTCGCAGCGAAGAATGCTACAGATGTGGAGAAGGACAAGGTAAACCTTATTGTATTATGTGATGAAATTGATTTTCCTCCGTTTTCTATTGAAGAGGATGGAGAAGAGTGCATAGAGATCTTTCATTTCCATGGACCAGTAAATGTACATTTTGGTAAGGATGTTGCAGGTGGTGATATGGATGGTGGGAAATTTTAGTGGAGGTGGTCGAATTTTGGTGAGTCAAAACCCATAGAAGATGAAAATAATGGAGAGTTTGTTTGGCGGAGGACAATACTGCTGGTGTTGACGTGGTTTTTGAGACCGCACCAACACAGAATAAAGTCTCCCAATGGATACTCTATCCTCTCTTCAACAAACTATTCAGCATGCTAAGATTGCGAGTGAGTTCATGCTTTCAACTCCAAGGTTCCGAAATACTTGGAACACCCTCAGTTGGTTTAATGTGAATTGTTGTTTTCTTACGAGGGGACTTACACAATTGTTCAAGGTTCTTGCAATTAACAGCAGATATGTGCTTTGAAGGGGATTTTGTGCGTATGATTTGGCAATAAGGTATGTTTTCCTAAACCTAA
>VDFB02150558.1:0-11498 GCA_007258455.2 Sequoia sempervirens
TGCTTATTTGTAAGTTGCATGTTTTTATCGCCTAAAGCTGAGCATGACTAGAATTAATAAAATACAGCCGTTGTAGCTGAAATCTCCATGACTGAGCATGACTAGTACGTTCTGCACACAACAAATCAAGGCTCTGTTATCTCCGAAGTTTAATTTCACGTCATTTCTGCACACAACAAATCAAGGCTTCTGTTATCTCCGTTTTCCTTGATCTGAACTTGGAAAGCTCTAGAACTCTTCAGTTAATTTGGTCAGCAAATCTGGAGATTGTGTAGCATTTTTGGCAACCATGTCACCATGGAAAAAAGCCTGATGTAAAAAAGTCTACATATAATAGGAGGACGGCTTGTCTTGAAGGGGTTCTCGTTCCTAACAAGTTAGTTAGGAGTAGAGTGTGGGGGTTGGCAAGTTGCCTAGCCTTGGAGGGAGGGACGGAGGGATTTCTTTTACAATGCATGTAACATGGTGGGAAGACAGCCTCGAGTCATCTGTAATATCCTCTGTAAACGCATTCTAGTTGAGATTGAGAGAGATATTTCTTCTACAATGTAACATGGTGGGAAGACACTGCTTTCAGTCCTGTTATCAGTACTATCCGCTGTAAACATTCTCTAATATTTGCATTTGAGATTAATGCATATTTGTTTATGGATTCATGGTTTTGCACAGGGAATTTGGTGGCTATTTCCTCATAATGTTTTCATTTGCAAATATGATCTTGAGATTGCATGTTTCTTTTAAATTCTTCCAACGTTCATGTCATATGTCGAGTAAAATTGATAGTGGTACGGGCTATTAATCTAATGTCTGCAGGCAATATTAACAATGGTGGTTCTCACAGATTGCATTCTCTTTCTCTTACTCTCTTTTTGGTCTTCTCTTCCACTCCTCCTCCCCCTTTACACCTTTTTCATCTTCTTTATGAGCTGGTAAGAGTCATTTGGTTTCATCCCTAAAGCTGAGCTTTCTTGACCTTGCAAGTATTTTATCTGAATCTAGTTCGCTCGGCCCTTCGATAAAATACCTCCCATATGCCACTATATTATTTATGCGCAGTCTAGATCTGGCAACTCTGTAACCTTGGAGATGTAATCAAATTTCCTTTCAAGAGTGTGGACTTGGTTACCTGACTCTTTTCTATATGGTGCCATGCAATATTGACCATCAACACTGCAAATCAAGCGGTATGAAGGGGGTGTTTCAACAGCTGTTCAAAGATTGTGAGAATGGTATAGTGGCACCAACAGCTAAATGTGCTCGACAATTACGAGACAACAGATTACCGTTTAATGTATAGATTTAAATAGACTTTCCTTTATTACACAAATTTCTTCGATTCTCTATGGACATGTTATCTAGAAATATATACAAATTAGGACTAAAGAAGAGTATTTAGAATAGATATTATATTTTTTTTATGGCCAAAACAAATCTCATCAAATCTCCAAACGAACGCTTAGTTGATTGTGAGAGTGCCCTATTATAAATTTGCTTAAGTAATCTGTTATTTTGTGCTTAGAAATGATATATGGTAAATGTATGCTTTCTCAGACATGTAAGATTTGTTCCCATAAAGGTAGCATTTTTCCTTTCGAGTAAATCCCCACAGGCAACCTTGTGAAGAAGGAAGGACAACTTTCAGAGATGACTTAAGTTTAAGATTAAGATAAACTGCAATATATTCTTTAGTAATCCAAAATTCTCAAAAAAGGTAATCATTGGCTTTCCATGCGTTTGACATGTTACGGTCTTGCTTTGTAACTCCTTGAGGAAACTCCTCCTGCCACTCTTGGTCAAGGGTGGTACACTAAGAGAAAGTTAGGAGGTTGGAATGGGAATGAACCAAAAGGTGGAGGTTTTTGAAAGGTGGTATGAGGGATATTTGAATGTGGAATGATTTGATATATTTTGGTTGATGGGACGTGAATATTGGTGTCACGGATTGATAACATGTTGGATAAGATGAGATAGGTTGGCGCAGGCTTTAGTGATATGGGATGTAAGGTGGGATCATGGATTCGGTTTTGGTGAGGGATGGATAAAGGGGGAAGTGATTGAATGAGATAAGTAATGGGTGGAAATAACGATTATGGAAAATTAGTAAAAGGAGGATTTTGATTTGTGGGAGTTTTGAGGGGTATTGATTTTGATATTGTTCTTGTGTGAATGTGATGGTGGATTTTTTTTATTACGATGGTACATGTGTCATTGGAACTTTAGATTAGATGGAAAAGATGAGTCAAGTTGAGGGAGGTTGGAGGATGACATGTGAGTATGGGAGGAGGCGACATACTAACTGTTATTTGTTAATTGATGAGGTAGTTGATATTATCATGAGGTGGTTGGAGGGTGAATGTCCCCAAGGGTTTTTAAAGGTGGATAATGAAGATTGTTCATGGTGGAGTATGTTACTAAGTTTTTATATGTTAAAATGGTGGTGGAGTTTGGCTCCCACATGAATGAATTGTCCAAGGAAGTGATATTTATGAGATCCAACAAAGTAATCCATCAAGGTACTAAGTTTTTTAATGTCAAAATGGTGGTGGAGTTTGGCTCCCACATCAATGAATTGTCCAAGGAAGTGATATTTATGAGTTCCAACAAAGTAATCTATCAAGGTTATTTCATCATTTATTAAGTCTTGAAACCAAGGTGGATGCTCAAGTTGGTTGACAAGAATTCTAGGCTCATTTATATTATTTAGATACCCATGAGGGGATGAGATCTCTTCTTGTTAATTATGTTCAATACAATAACCAAAAGGGTTTTTGGTTTACATATTGATTTTCTTCTTTACTTGTAATCTAGTTATAAGTGGTTTAAATTATGATTTGGTTTTAATGGGATGGTTTGGTTTTGGGTAAGATGGATGGAGGCTAGATTTTGGTGATATTTGGAGAGACAATTTGATTTTGATGAGAAGTGATTTATTTTTGAGTTAGATGACCTATGTTGCTAAAGTTGATTGGATTTTATGGTGGTTATGGTTTGGATTTGAATTATGCATAGAATGGTGATTTTAAATTCAAGACCTTAGGTTAATGGTTTGATTTGATATGGATGGGTTGAATTCTATACTCAAGACCAACACAATTCTTATGCAAGATTGGATTTGGATTGCTACACTTAGGATGGGCTAAGTTCTTAAGCAAGCTAGGACTAAGGTTGGATTGGATTTGGGTTATTGCTACACTTAAGAGGTTGGGAAATGGTCTCTCAACCTTGCATGTTCCTAATGTTCATTCCATTATATTTTGTATGTATGCACTATTTTGTTTTCTATTAATTTTATCTTTTTATGGGAGAGTTGGCATTCCTGTTTGGAGGATGAAATATGGATTTCATCAGTGAGTTTTCAACTACACATGAGGAGGTTGGCATCCCACTTTAAGGTGGCATAGTTTGGCCATGTGTTAGCATCTTGTGGTGTGTGTAAGGTCATCATAATGAGTTATATATGACAAATTTTGACACATGTAAGAGCATGTAAGAGTGAGGTTACAATAATCTTAACCAACATTGTGATAGGTGTGGACACTTGTCATGGAGCATCTGTGATGTTTGAATGCAGAAAAATTTGGGCACCCAAGTTTGGGTGGTCAAATATGACATGTATGACAATGCAAGGAATATGCTAAAAATAGATAGGAGGATCATTCACCAAGGAGGGTGTTGGAATTTAGTGTCTTGGTTTGGGCTCCATACCTCTAATGCTATTGTTAATGGTTTTTAAGTTTGTCCTTAACCTATTTACTTGGGTGTTTGAGTTGAGATGTATGGTTTTTCTTTGTAGGGGTTATTCTATCAAATTTTCTGTAGAGGAGGAAGATGTAGTTCTTCATGTTAAGGTTTTGAGCTTGCAAGTGTATTGTAACATATTTTTGTTGCAAATTAATACACTGGTTTGGTGCTTTAGAGAGGGGTTTTTTTATCTTAAAGGTTTCCCCTTACACATAATGGAGTCTCTTCTCTCCTATCCATTCTTATTCATTCTTGTACTTAGATGTGTTAATTTACATGGTGTTACACTACCAAAATTTACCTTGCTCTATAATATGCATTACTTTCCTCTAAGGGTTAGTGTTGGAATTAGCTATGCCCTATTTTATGGGCATAGGTGTATTTTGGGTTCATTTTTCCTTTCGATTAGTATTAAAGCTATGGTGGTTCCATGTTTTGCATGTTGTTACATGTGAGTTACATTTTCTTGCATTTTTGTGTAAGGTGGGATGAGGGGATTTTGAATGTGGAATGGTTCATTGATGCATTGGTTGATGGGATGTGAAAAGTGGTGTGATGGGTTGATAAGAGGTTAGATGATATGAGATGAGTTGTATAGGTTTGAGTGACATGAGGTAGGGCCATGGATTGGGTTGGGATTGTTTGGTGAGGGATGGATAAAGGGGGAAGTGATTAAATGAAATCTATCATGGGGGGAATGATGATTGTGGAAGATTAGAAAAGAGAAGATTTTACTGGTTAGATGTTGTGGGAGGTTTGATGGGGTTTGATTTTGATGTTCTTCTTGGTGTGAAAGTGATGGTGGTTTTTCTTTATTAGGATGTGTAGACATGCAAAATTTACATTCTGCATTTGATCAAGTCCATTCATCAACTGAACTAGATGTTGCGTTAGATCCATTTATCACCTTTAATCCATTCATTAAATAATCTCATTTATCAAATAAACATTATCATTCAACCTTCATCTTGCATCATCCATTTAATTAAATAAACCAGGACTTCATTTTCATATTCCATCATTTTCGATTTAAATAAAACAATTATCAAAGTCCAAAATGTCAACTCACCTAATCAACATTAAATCAGCATAATCATCATCTAATCCTAATCTAATGCTAATCCCACCCCACTTGCATTATCTAGATCTAGCCACTTGCACAATAAATCAATTTTATTGATTTATTAAAACCTCATTTTCTCTCAACATGACAAGTCAAACAGGGCATTTATTACTCTTCTTTCTTGTCCCCCTCTCAAAATTTATTGCAAATTTGAATTCAAAATTTCCCTCTCTTGGGCACTCTTCCCAAATCTTGCACATACATCAACTAATCACATGATGACAAGTGTCCTCAACTCATTGGCTTGTTTTTGATCCCACATTGGTCCCTCTTCAACACTTAGCATTTTGAAAATCTTTAAATAGGTGCTTCATCTTTGAGCAAATCCTTCACAATTTCATGCAAGGTTACTCTCTTCATTTGAGATTTGATCTTGTTCATCATCAATCCATCATCTCCATTTGCATTTTATCATTTGAGCTTTGATCAAGGATTGGGAAAGGGTCACTAGCACATGTGACACCAATCCAACTATGGAATAGGTAGCTTGCTTTTGTTTTCATAATGCTTTAGTCTTTTTATCATCATTTGTGGCATTTTGAAAGCATTTGTAATAGTTTTCATAGGAGTTTACTTTGAAGGATTTGTAGGTACTAAAATGTAGACATGCAAAATTTACATTCTGCATTTGATCAAGTCCATTCATCAACTGAACTAGATGTTGCGTTAGATCCATTTATCACCTTTAATCCATTCATTAAATAAACATTATCATTCAACCTTCATCTTGCATCATCCATTTAATTAAATAAATCAAGACTTCATTTTCATATTCCATCATTTTCTGATTTAAATAAAACAATTATCAAAGTTCAAAATGTCAACTCACCTAATCAGCATTAAATCAGCATAATCATCATCTAATCCTAATCTAATGCTAATCCCACCCCACTTGCATTATCTAGATCTAGCCACTTGCACAATAAATCAATTTTATTGATTTATTAAAACCTCATTTTCTCTCAACATGACAAGTCAAACAGGGCATTTATTGCTCTTCTTTCTTGTCCCCTCTCAAAATTTATTGCAAATTTGAATTCAAAATTTCCCCTCTGGGCACTCTTCCCAAATCTTGCACATACATCAACTAATCACATGATGACAAGTGTCCTCAACTCATTGGCTTGTTTTGATCCCACATTGGTCCCTCTTCAACACTTAGCATTTTGAAAATCTTTAAATAGGTGCTTCATCTTTGAGTAAATCGTTCACAATTTCATGCAAGGTTACTCTCTTCATTTGAGATTTGATCTTGTTCATCATCAATCCATCATCTCCATTTGCATTTTATCATTTGAGCTTTGATCAAGGATTGGGAAAGGGTCACTAGCACATGTGACACCAATCCAACTATGGAATAGGTAGCTTGCTTTTGTTTTCATAATGCTTTAGTCTTTTTATCGTCATTTGTGGCATTTTGAAAGCATTTGTAATAGATTTCATAGGAGTTTACTTTGAAGGATTTGTAGGTACTAACCCTTGTTTGAAGTTAGTGTTTGCATATTTTGAAAAGCATGCTCACATTTGGCGCTAGAAGGAGGGCCATGAAACATATCTTGGCTGTTTGAATCTAACATTTGAAATCAACTCATTATTTTGTTATTGGTTACGCTATTTGATTTAAGTTTCTGATTCTTATTTTTTATAGGTGACCATTTTCTGTGAGGTATTTGGTTTAACAATTCACGTGCCTTGTCTTTTGATGGCTGTGCATACTCTTTTAAAAGAATTACATTCCCTTTTAGCATAGCTACATTCTCTTTGATGGTGTAATTTATGTGGCTTAAGATCTGCTATGCCAATAAATGTGGACGGAAATGGAAATACAGCGTGGTCACACATGTTTGATATGTCAAATAAACATATTTGGGACTAACTTGTTATTGCACTATGTTCAAAGTTTATAAACTGTATTTCCAGAGCCTTTCCCTGTTATTTAAAAGTTTCCACCATCCAAGTAAACTAGGCGCTATCGAGTCACAATCAATAGGTTATCCCTGGTTTATTATTTCATGCAGGAGTCTCCAGGGATACACGATTGCAGTATGATGATAGTTTAGTCTTGATGCACATAAATGCTTTCACGACCTTTATAATCGGCCTACTGTTATTCAGAGCAAAACGTAACTTGCAGAAGTCTTGTCCCATCCAATTTATCTCTTTAACTAACATTGCGCAGACTTTGGTATATTACTAGTTGTTGTAGGTGTGTAAAATTGAATCTTTTGAGTGTTTTAGAGCTTCTTATCATTCTCATTCTGCAGTAAAAGCACCAGGCGCATTTCAAAGTTCTAGATCAGCGCATTTATATGAACTTACAGATGTTTCCTGTGGCAGAAAGGCCATGGTCTGAGGTTGAGAAGTTTATTTCAAATAAATTTGCGCGCCCTCTCTATGCTTCCACTGTCATATAGGCTGGGAGGATGACTGCGCAAAAAGTTTAGAATACTTCTCACAAGTTTCCTGCGCCTTTTCTATTCCATGAAATGACAGTTCTTTAATGATTTCTGCCAAAACAATTTCCTGCGCCATTTACTTTGTCCCTGTCCTTTGTGGTGATTTAAAGGATTCAGAAGGGCTAGGACGCGTTTTTTTTTGCTAAAACATCATGAAAAACTGAGGGCGCTGATGGTGTCTTTGTCTATAATCACTATCATCATAAATAATGCTAGATCTTTGATGATTATATTGCTGTTTTTTTATTAAATGCTAGTTGTCCCAGAGAAAGACAATATTTCGCATTGATTGCCTATCAAAACAATTCATATTTGCTGCCATCTGTCAAAACAATTTTCAGTTATTGCCTGTGCATCTGCATTTATTGGTGATATTATTGTACTGCGCGTGGAAGGGACTTTGTATTCACATTACTGCTTGATCAATAAAGGTGAAATACTTCCATGAGTGCAGATTTCATAAGGACCTGCTGTTTTCAATGAAGAGTTACAAACTAGTAGAAACCAACCTTATTAGTTGACATATGCTTTGTATCATAAATGTGTTCAAGTATTTGAAAATTTGCTTCATGTATACTTGCCTGAAAATCATTGAAATTTTATCTTTAAATGATCAATAGTTGTGAGCATGTTTTTTGAGATAGCTATCAAATTTCATCATCATGGTCTTTTGGAAATAGCTAAAAAATTTGAAACTTAGAGTGATGCTTTGGGAAAGATGTATCCTTATGGTTTGAGCTTTCAAAAAGTCAACATTTGAGGACTTGGAGGGTGTTTTTAAGAGGTTCATTCTTTATGGTTGATTCATGGGCTAAATACTTGTCAATGTCAAAGTGTGAAGGAAGGGGTCTAGCAAATGTGGTATCTTTTCAATGAAATCGATATCAGAGTGTGATACAATTATACATCCATCTCTTTTTTTTTTTAATAAACATCCAAATCATTTGCTCTTTCAAATTGAAACCATGTTGTTGTTTGGAGTCAATGATCAAAATGAATTTTTTTAATTCTCACATGATTTGTCTTTTTATCTTATAGGTACCAAAAAGCGAACAAAGGCAAAGTACAAGAAAAAGCGAAAAGTCAACAAGGAGGAGGCTAGCAAACGAAGACGAAAGGGGGATTTTTTTTTCTTGAAAACACAATGTGTTTTTTAACACTTTAGTGTTTGATCAACACTACTTCACGAAATTGTTTTTCTTTTCGTTTTAGAACACTAATTTTTATTTGGGTCTAAAACGAACAATTTGATTTTCATGGCAAAGGGCTTAAAACGAATCTTAGGACAAACTTACTAGAGTTCGTTTTGGGTTAAAAATTGAACAAACAATCTTCATATTTCATTTGGTGCTTAAAACAAATTCACAATTGCTTTGAAGGGTATAAAACGAACAAGTGTTTGAATTGTGTGATTGTCTTTGAGTATCGATCTCCTTTGCTTCAAAAGGACGAAAGAAACACTCAAAATACATTTTATTGCTTTGAAACACTTCAATTTGGGCTTAAAAAATTGAACATCTTGTGAAAGTGTGAGTAGGGGCATTTTCACAGAGACATTCTTTCTTTGTGCCATCAAAGATCGACGAGCGCGATTGTGTCTCTTTGCTCTTTTGTTTTATCTAGAGGGGTCTTTAAAAAGCATCACCTAAGTGGACGATCAACCGTAACACTCTAGCTGTTATATTTTGTTTCTGGATATAAATGAGGGTTTTGTTTAAACGCTATAATCGGCTACCTGCTGGTCTGGCATGATGGATCCTAAAGGGGACTCTGTCGCAGGGTCAATCTCCTAATTTAATGGAAAGTCCTTACTAGAACCTATGTGAGAATTTTTCAAAATCCCACTTATTTGTTGCAAGAACGGGTCGCTCGGGCTTTCACCCCACACTCTTACGGTTCCTATAGAGATGGTTACCATGGAAAGTTTTCATGGGCGTTGATGTTTGGTCAGCCTGCATTGATCTTTAATGAGCCGTGGAGGGAGCCACAAGGTCAAGCATCTAACCATCCGGCTAGAGATAAGCGAGGCCGATTCTGAAGTCCAAGGGGAATCCAACAAATATTGTCTTACACATCCATATAGGCTTTGTAATTATTCTTTTGTTTGAAAACACAAGGTGTATTCAAAACATTTCAAACAAACATTCAACATGATTCTCAAATTTCAAACCCTCTTGAAGACAAATATCATTGACTCAATCCATATGTTACCGCTTTCCTCATGATTCATCAGAGGTTCCTAAGCATTGGATTATACCTCAATTTGTCTTCTTGAGTAAAAAATAGGAAAACCCTTGCCTTAAGTTCATTGAATTTCCACATAAAATATCTTGTGGGGTTTAAAGAAATTAAGACATTGGACATATTAGTTTGAAACTTTAATCAAAGAGAGTGTTTTTGGTAAAATAAATCCATTAAGCAAAGCTAAGCAAAATGAACCTTCATGTATGTTGAAGACTCCAAATCCCAAAAAGCACAAATCATTGATTGGAAATCCAAAATGTTCAAATCATTCCTTGGTTAACAAAAGTCTTTAGGAAGCATATGCATGCTCTTCAATACCTAGGTCTTGGAAAATACAAAGTGGTCTTTTTAGGTTCATCTATGGATCAAAACAAATCAAACCTCTTTCATACATCTTTCAAAACATCAAATCCATCTCACAAATCATCTTTTGAAAAACCTTGAAATCATCCTTGAAATGCTAGGCTTTATGACAAAATAAAGCAAACACCAAAATCATTGAGACCAAGTCCTTGAGAACATTTATCAAAACACCTTTGGATAGGAATGTGTGAATGCATCCTTTTGCATATTCTTAGTCAAAGTCATCCAAATCATCTTGTCTAGCTTAGTGTATGTAGATAAATCCTTCTCCATATACTTAGTGAAACAATCATTTTGTTTGGGTAGGTGTGGGTAGATGCATCCTTCTCTCACATATCCAAAATTATCATCTTTGAACACAACTTGACCTTAGATCATTATCAAACATCTTAGGGTCTTTGTTCAAAATCCAGTAACTCAAAAATCCAAATCAAGATCAAGGACAAAATCTCAAAAAATCCAAAAATCAAACCAATCAAAAATCCAAAGTCCTAGCATTTCATTCAAGATTTATCAAAAGCCAAAAACATCCATAACATCCATCTTTGAACATCACCATCATATAATCATACCATCATCACATTTGATCCTAAAAGCATCCTAAAAACTTTCACTTTGGGACATAAAATAGAGATTAAATCCAAGGAATCAAGAGATTCATCTCCCATATTCTCGAAGATTGATCCTTATTTTATGGTTCTAATGAGATCTCAATACAAGAAGAGTATGGAAGCCCACAAAGAAACTCCCGCTTCAAGTGACCTTAGCCAAACAAACACGGAAATGAATCTTGCAGAATCAAGCAATCCATTGATCCCCTCATCATCACAAATCCCACAAGAAGAAAATCAAGGGGAGGACCTCACCTTTGGAATGTCTCGCAAAGAAATAGCTGAAATGCTCCAAAATCCGGACAACCATAGAATCATCAACATCATGATGAGACTTAACCCTTCGTTGTACATGCTTGAACTAGCAAAATAAGGGGCCAAGTTGCCTTCCGATTTTGATGTGACCACTATAGTAGAGACATATTTTCCACCAATCTCATCCACCATCCCCATTTCATCCACACCCCCATCCCAAAACATCAAGCAAAACATTCCAAAAATCATGACATCGATTGCTCTAACTCAACCAAATGTCAACAAGGGAAACACATTCCTCAATAAAATTCAATCACATCCCCTTGTAAATAACCAAAAATTGGATGCAAACACCACCTTGGAACATAACATCCCCCATAATCCATTACACCAAAATGTTCCTCTCACTTTACATTATGACCTATCATCAACATCTTTTCACGGAGCACCACAAACACCTCTTCTCATGAATTCACAAGAGGAGGAGGACATATTTGGAGCAGGGGGCATTTTCAACACCACAACACTCTCGCAGGGATTCCCCCCCTTACATTTCCACCTCTCCCACCACTACCATTATCATCCACATCACTCCTTGGCTTGGGGTTACCTCCCCTACCAAGCATCAATCAAACCGCTATCCCAACCATGAATCAAAACATTTTGCCAAACGCTCAAAACTTATTGTTGACATCACAACAACAA
>VDFB02150559.1:0-18197 GCA_007258455.2 Sequoia sempervirens
TCATTTTTCCTCTTTATCCCATTTTGTTGAGGAAAGAGCTTAGTTATTTGTATTGGGCTAAAGAGGTTAGTCCCAATTTTGTTAGTATGATTAGTGACATATTTATCAGTTTATCCTACAATATGGCCTTGTGTTGATCTTTTTTTAGTGAGGTTTCATTGCTCAAGATGTAATGATTGTTACAATTCTTTTCTAATTTATATAGTTCCAATAAATGGATGTCATATTTAATTTGTTCATTAAGTCCATTGATGTAGAGCTATAGCCTTTGATAAGGTGTCACATCTTAGGTTCGAATTGCCAATCTCATGTGTTCAACATTATATTCTACTACAAACGCTATTTGTTTTAAATTTGTAAGTTGTATAAAATAGCTCCCCTTCCATGGTTGATCATAGTGGGTTACTAAGTCATTGGTAAATTCTCTTCAACTAAGTCATTTCCCTTGTTTTTCTCTCATCATCCATTGGTACCATTGATAAGGTTCAGACTCTAAATATAGTGAAGCTATGCCAACCTTTGCATCATCTAATATATTGTGGAGTTTAAAATATTGTTCCATGAGACTTATCCATGAAGTTACATTTGTACCATCAAACTTACATATATCTATTTTAGGTAGGTTTAATTTTGAACCTTGAAAAGATTGTCCTAATTTTTTACTTTGTCTATTATGGTTGTACCCACCTTGGTGGCTTTTTGAACCCCTCAATTAAGATAGGATTACTTTTTTAAACCCATATAATCCCTCATTTAAGGATGGTGTATATGAGTCAAACAATTTATACTTAATGAAATGTACCATTTTTCACAACCTAGTGGAATTATTCCCTCAATTTTTGATAATTGATAATAATGATGGTCATTGGTTTCCACATTCATAAAGGAGTACTCTAGTCCTAAAGATGGCATAGATTGAAGTTTTTTTTTATTGTGAACTATAGTTTCCTCTTTATTAGTTAAGGCAGGATAGTATATAGTGCAAGTTCTAACCATAAAAAATTAGAACATATGCTAAGATAGGTTTTCAAATTTATGGTTTGACTAAAATGTGAACCACTAAATTAAGGAGCTTAATTTTGTCTAATAGTAAATTACAAACCATTAACCCTAACTAATTTTTTATAATGTTTTGAAAAATATATATTTTTAATAAAATCTAAAAAATATAGTTTATAGAGCAAAATAATGAAAATTTTGACTAAACTTTGACCACTAAATTAAATAATTTATTTTATTTTAAATAGTAAATTACAAAGAACTAACCCTACCTATGTTTTCATAAGCTCTCCTAAATATATATTTTTAGAAAAGTTCTAAAAATTTCAACCTATAGAGCAAATTAATGAAAAGAAAATTCAATAAATTAAAAAAAACTTGCTTTGAAAGTCTTTTTTTGGAGATCTTACCTAGTACATAGCTCAAAACCCAAAAAAAAAGAGATCAAAATTCATATTGGTTTGGAAGTAATGGTGGAAACAATAATTTTGGGCCAAATCATAGCTCTGATACCACTTGTTATGATATTTCTCGAAAATATTTGTAAAATTCATAAATATATCAGAGCACTTTGAGGGAGTTACCTCCAATGATCAGAAAGTATGATATGAATCGAATAACTTATGATATGATGATTTGGGAGGAACATATCCCCTTTATTTATAGGCTTAACTATGTAGGGGCATACCCCTTCATTCTAATAAAGAGTAATTACGATATTAACTAGTACTAATGTTAAGGTTAAGCATACCACAAGTGCTTAATTTATTATACTTAGGAATATATGCTATTAGGGTTGTAATATTATATATAATATTAGGGACCTAACATAAGGAAAGAGCAGGATCCAAAGATGGAGTGACAAGTGTTGATGTGATTGCCATTAAAGAGAAACCAATATCCTCGATAGTGTCATCCAAATCTGCAATGTGGGATTCTACAAATAGAGATGATATGTCTAGTAGAAATACTTCCCAATATGGTGGATCTAGAAAAAAATGTTAATGTCCTAATACATAGAATCACTAGAAGACATGGATATATCAACTCTAGATTTAGATGTAATACCAACTGATATGGGTTTTGCAATCTTGAATAGAAGTTGGAGATGATGTGAGGCATGAGGACAAAATTCATCCCCATTTTGATTACTCCCATAAAAGTACTTTTTCATTTTGTGTCTTTTAGACATAATCTAATGATGAGAAAAATCATGTGGATACAACACAATTTTAAAAAATGGATCACACAAAAATCTGATTTCCCATTAAAAAAAAATCCAATTTTTCATCCACAGTTATAGAAAAATGGAAAAAATGCCCCCCTTTACAAACTTTTTATAAGGTTATGGCAGGTAAATAACCACTAGAGGTTAGCAAAAGGTTAAGGTTAATAGTAAAAGCTATTGGTTAAATATAAACCACTAAAGGTTAAATGATGAAATGGGGCCGCCATGCCAAGTTTGGAGGGGACGTTGACCAATTATTTTTGACACTTGGAGAGGCAAGTCAAGAGTTGTGAGTACAAAAGAAACCTAGGAGACCCAGGCTTAAATTTGACTCGACCTTGTTCCATTAATAAATTTTTTATTGTGCATTCATTCAAAAGTGCCTTTAAAAACATTATGATATACCTTATGTAAGTAAAATTATATATATATATATATATATATATATATATATATATATATATAAATATTGATAGTCTATCCAAAATCTCTCCTTTCATTTGATACAATTTCTTAAAATTTTGATTGTATTTTATGCAAAATCTCTAAATACAGTCATACGACCATCAAATTTAAGCCCAGAGGAAACCCAAAAAAGATTTAAACCACAAAAAAAACTATCAATGGAGTTCGTGTTGAAGGGTGTTTTGGAGGAAAATTGATGCAAATACCAAGAATAGACCATAGAATGCCACGATAATGCCTCATTGAATTTGTGCATTATTCTTTACTTTGTTGCACACACCCTTGCCAGATATCGCAGAGTCGCGATTTCTCCATCTTCAAGGCCTCGTTGCTCACATGGCTGAAGACCAATGCAAAAGCTGGTATTGATGCGGCCTGCAAGAGCCCAGGTACTGTGTGTTGTCTACGGCACAACCTTTCAAAGCCAAATCTCTTCAATAGATTACTCAGAATTACAAATTTCCAAGCCAAATTCGCCTAAAAAAACTCTGGCCTTTGCCCAAAGCGTGGGCAATATTCTTGCTTGTGTGACGAGATCTAGTTTGTAGAGAGTGAGGGGGCCTACCAAAGGATTTGAGGCTGACCTGATCTTGAGTTTATAGGTTGAATAGGTCTCAAAACTTCAAAAAATGAGAACCTACAACAATATGAATCATCCAATAATGGTAGAAATTGGCAGAGATGGAGTTGCACGCAAAACACCAAAAAAAATAAACCCCCTAAAATGAACATAAAACTCTCCAAAGCAAGTCAAAATAAGGAAAAATTTCATGCAAAAATGATGTTTCTAATCAAGATGGTGTAATGGGAAGATAGGTTGAGGGTAATTTTTGCCCTCTATTATTTTTTTTCATTTCTTTACAATTTTTTCTATATCATATAAATTTGTACAATACAACATGGCACAAAGAATTAAAAATTATAAAAAATTGAAAGTCACTGAATTTCACCACATAAAAGGTTATTTTTTATTTTTTGGGCCTTCTAAACTTGATGTTGGTGTCTATTTGGATTCATGATTCTATGATGATTTGGTTGAGTTTTGGATTCACTTTGATGTAGAAATGAACATGCATTCATGGCTTTGATACCATATTGGAGAATTTCAAGATCTAAAAAGACAAAATAATCTTCCACTAGTGAACAAAATAATGCACAATAAGATATATCAAATAATATGAGAGTGTGAATATACAATAAGAGCCTTGTATATATAAGTAAGGTAGAGGAGATAGGAAGGTAGGACTAAATGACTGACTACCCCTCAAAATGTGAAACACATGTATGCTCATAGGATAAGTGTTTGATCATGTTGCAAGTATTCATGAACTAATTGTCTCAGTAGGTGAGTACATGTGTCTCAACCACAAGAAGTGAGACAAAATACAAAAAAATCCCTAAATGAAGACTTAGTGTGAATAGGTCAACCTAGAAAGTGTGATTAGCTAAATAGTTTGATAATAACCTTATTTACACTAGCAAGTTAGTAACATAAATATAAGTCCAGTAGGAGCAATAGAATAGGGTGGAGGAGGGCCCTCCATGCTAGGGGGAATTGATGCAAAAGGTTGAGAGGTGGTTGATGGGGTTAAGCTTAGGTAAACAAAAAGGTGGGTGGGGTAGTGTTGAGGTTTATGTTTAGTAGATGGGTAAGGAATGCCAATTGCTAGGGTGGAGGGGTGAAGTTGTAAAAATATCTAGTGTTGAATGTGGGTGAAAGGTATAAGGGAGAAAAGGATGTTAGAAGCTAATGGTGAACTCGCAACACCCCAAGATCACTTACAAGAAAAAAATAACTTTTATAAGAGATAAATGATAGGAATATCATGCTATGATTATGGATGCAAGATTTTCAGATTGAATATGTGATGTACATTTGATGCCTTGCTTATAAATGCAAGTTGTGAGATAGGATTAGATAGGATCTTGACATGTATTTTAATCTTGTACAATGAGGCAAGTACCTCAACCAATATTAAATGATATAGGACAAAAGAATTAAGTAAAAGCCAACTAGATAAGATATGATAAGATCTTATCTAAACAACTAAGACTTCTAGAAAAAGCAACTAAGACCTAAGTAAACATAACATGTAAATGTAAAGAGGACCCACTAATGAATAGATAGGTAAAACATCTACACCAACACCCCGCTAAGGAGTAGATTATTATGCAAAATGGTGCAAGGATGCAAAGATGGGTCCCAACTACGAGGCCATGGTAGGTACCCATGTACAAATGGAATCTCTCACAAACGAAGAAAAGGAGAAAAATCAGTGGGACAAAACTCCTCCCCAAAAGAGAGATGAAACATAAAATGTTCTAAATGATGAATGAGAAGGACAAAACCCCATGTGAGGAAAAGGACCCCCCCATAAGAGAGAATAAGAGAGACCATGCAACCCTCCCTCAATGTAGAGTCTCCTACAATGATAGTAGATGCTTGACATTCAATGTTGAAGATGATTCAAGACTATCAAACAATGTTCCTCCCCTTAGAAAAAAACAAGACTGAGATGGTATGCATGATGTATTCCCATTCTTGAAAAGAAGATGAGGGGAGATGAATGGTGTGTGATGTCTTGGAAAAATGCTTAAGTGTCTCCATGTCAATGTCAAAAGTTGTCCCCCTCCAAACAGGCGTTCTAGGCCACATTGCAGAAGATGACAATCCAAAATCTCCTAGAAATGATTGTAGAACACAATATAAAGAAAAATATACCTCCTTTGAAGACAAAGAAAACTCCTCCAAATGTTGTCCAAAAGAATCCACACTCATGTCAAATTGTGAAGGATGATCATGTAGAGAATAAGAAAGAAAGTTAGAGTGTTCACAACAACTGCAAAAGGATCATCTTCATCAAAGAGGATGAATACAATCAATAGTGTCTCCCAAAAATGAAATATGAGACTCACAAAAAAACCAACAATGTCTATCAAGTACTCATCCCAAGTAGCCATCTTTGGAAGACAATGCATGTCTTGTTGCATTGAATCACAAGGAGCCAAAATTGTGGCAACACAAGAATCATTAGAAGAAACAATAGATGAAGGAGATAAAATATCAACACATGTGACTAGATCAAAAAGATTACCAAGATTCAAAAGACCATATTGAATCTCTTCAAAAGTGTCCACACTATATGCCTCAATGTGAACATCTGTTGAATCATTAGAAGAAAAAGTGAGAAGGTGTAGACTCAAGATTGGTGATCAACCTCCACAACTACAACTATATCTTTACTATGTGAATCTTGGATTATGACAGAATCTAGTGTGACCTCAACACTCTTTTCTACTCCACCATGTGTGATCTAATATATAGAAAGGATATTGGTTGAAAATGAAGGGACACAAAGAACATCATTAAGGGTTGTTGACAAAACTGCCAATGGGGAGGGAGGCCAAAAATCCTTATGGGTTGTTGACATCATACTAACATGATGTTGACATCAACAATTTGTAGGAAAGAAATTGATGGTTCGACAATTGTCATAGGACGAATATTCTTAGGTTGCATAAAATATTTTGTTGATCGATCAAAATTAGAATATTCTAGAGAAACTAGAATCTATGGCAAGGAATCTTCATCAGTTGGAATATACTATTTGGAAGCCAAAATATTCTTAAAGTTTTTAACGAGCATGTTGTGGTTGGTGTGGTTAGTGGTGGGGCTATCAGACTCACATGGTAGGCTTTGGCCTCACTACATGGTGCTTCATGCACCGATTGGTACCAATAGGTAGGTACTACTACTTACACAGTATATTGCATGTGCAGGTGTACATAGGCAATACGACTGCCCCCCTTTTTTAATTTTTAAAAAAATATAACAAACAATTTTTTTTCAAACCTCTCGTGACTGCTCGAATATGCAATTTTTTCATCTAACAATTGTACCACCTATACAATTATGATGATTGTACAATAGTACAGATGATGGAGGGAGATTTTTTTCCTTAGGCTTTAGGTGAAGTGCTTGGATTTTGACAATTTGACAGTTGATCTTTGGGTTTTTGGCCTCCTAGATACAATGGTAGAGTTAGTTTTGGCCTAAAGTGCTCCAAAAATTTAGCTACCTCCTAGATCTGGTAACCTTTGAACCCAACTTGAAACCCTTGTAGATCTAACAAAATATAACCAAATTTGATGAAACAAAAGGAAAGCCTAACTTTCTCTAATGCTTTGGATTCAATTGTGAGGCCCTTGAAACCACCAATCACACCCAACAAAATATTCAAGCCACAATGGGTTCCTCAGATCTAGGAATCTAAGTTTGCAACATTGAAGCTCTAATACCATGTAGGAGTTAATGGTGAACTCCAAAAACCCCAAGATCACATGCAAAACAAAAATAACTTCCATAAGAGAGAAATGACAAGAATATAATGCTATGATTATGGATGCAAGATTTCCAAATTAAATGTGCGATGAACATATGATGCATTGCTTATCTTGACACGTGTTTGAATCATGTATAATAAGACAACTACCTCAAACAATATTAAATGACCTAGGACACAAGCATTAAATAAAAGCCAACTAGATGAGATATGATAAGATCTTATCTAGACAATTAAGACTTCTAGAAAAATCAACTAGGACCTATTGATGTGTTTTTCATGACCGCACCAACACAAAATAAAGTTGCCAACAATGACTCTATCCTCTCTTGAACAAAAGTCTCCTACATGTTAAGATTGCTAGAAAGATCATGCATTCAACTCCAAGGTTCCTTCATGTAGTGGATAGTCTCAATTGGCTCGATGTGATTTGCTAGTATTTCAAGGGGACTTACAAAATTATTCAACAATGGAGAAAGGAATTTGAATGCTCGAAAGGTTTGTCTATAAAGCTCTTGTTTCCTAAACTAACCAAAAAGTACTGAATTAAAATAGGTGCAGGGTTTAGAAAGCCTAAATTCTATCCTAAGTGCGGGATATGGAGCTCAACTTCAACAAACTTGAACTGGACTTCGCTTTGCCTTGCATCAGATAGCTTCCACGGAGTCAGTGCAATCTTCAAAGGAGGTGACTAAAGATATTCAAACCACCACTTGACATGAAGATACCATCACAACGACACATACCATCATTCAAACTGTGATTGAAGTTAGGTCCACAATGTTTCCAGTTGACCACACAAGGTGAACACACCATTAGTGAGCCCGCTAGTGGTATGGATAAGCAAAGC
The DNA here is from genome assembly GCA_007258455.2 of Sequoia sempervirens. Taxonomy (NCBI): domain Eukaryota; kingdom Viridiplantae; phylum Streptophyta; class Pinopsida; order Cupressales; family Cupressaceae; genus Sequoia; species Sequoia sempervirens. The sequence continues at coordinate 7,886 of VDFB02150559.1, forward strand.
TAGCTTTCTTAGATCAAAACACCACATTCCATTATTACTATCTACTCTGTATGAAATAAAAATTTCTACTCTACTCTTTTAAGATACTACTCGAATTTGTTGGACGTAAGAAATCCTTATACCTACTCACAACAAAAGATTTAGATCATCATCACGAAAAACTCTTTTATTGAGAGAGTGTTCACAACAATTTTTCTTACAAAGTTTTCAAAAAGAAAAAATTTTCCTTCTTCAAACTATCCCACCTGTGCTACACCATTAACCTCTCTACTATTCTATGATACTCAATCTAATGAGGTACAAAATGAGGGGATGCCCCTTTTATAGCTGGCCAAGTCCAATGGATGACTCGGGATACAATCAGCCGAATGGCTCAGATTGAGCCACGTAAGCCCTAACCCTAAAAACTACCACCAAGAAGAGTGGAGTAATAAATGAGCAATTAATGTCCACCATCTTCTAGAAGATTCCTGTTTGGAAACGCGTTTGCATTGTTCTTGTTCTTCTTCTTGACTGCAGACTCGATCAAACAGCTTCAACTTCTAGCATGGCAGGCACATTCTCATTTTGAAATTCCAAGACTGCAACCTCATTCTTTTGCTTGATGATGATTTTCCTCTTAGCTGTCTCTCTTTAACCCTCCAACGCCTTTTGTTCATTCCTCATTCAGATCCTGAAGGATTTTCCTATCTCGGACTTGACCATTTCTTCCTTGCCACCTCTCTCCCTGAGTTAGGTGCATATTGGATTCCTGAGGAGAAATCCCAACACTTAGCCATTTCTTCTAACATCTCCCTTCATGATTTTATCTCCTTCCAAAGTTGTAATATTGTTCCAGAGTATCTGCTCCATCACCTCAAGCCATCACTCCTTGGTCCCAACGTTCATCCTGCAAAACAAATAAAAAGAAGAGCATCAAAACGCTTTATAAATTCACTTCGCTTCCCTGATCTCCATGTTCCGACTTCTGAGGTTTGGTAGGGTTCATTATTTTTCTCTAGTTTCACTTCATCTTCAAATTCCTCGTGCCTTAGCCAAATTTACGCTCCTTGAGGGCGCATTTAGAAGGCTCCGCATCATTACCTGCCTTAGAATATTTTCACATCATCATTCATCCCCTTTAGGGCGCATCTGGAGACTTGAGCTTCCATTTTCATTCCTTAGAGAATTTCACCCATCTTATACTCCTTGGGCGAACTTTGCTTCTTGTGCATTTGAAATTATCTCATCTTCACTCTAGCTTGGAAAAATTATTCCCCTATAAAAAATTCATCAAAAACATCTACCTGTCAGGCGCCATAGAAAAGTTGATCACAAAGACTTAGGCATTTTTCCTTAGGAATTTTTTATTTCATCTAGGGAATTTCATCAACCAGGCGACTACTTAAAATCTCCACTTTACAATCTCAGGTAAGGTGTGGAGAGCTTCAAAATTATTCCCCTCAAAGAATATCCAAGACCCAAAAAAAGATCTCCCCTCAAAAAATAGTTTTCATGTGTACACTTGCAAAGGGGTACATTTAATTTTTTACCCTTGAAAAAAATATTTATTTCTAATGTTTATCCATCCAACCTTGGGTGCATTTGCTAAGTGGGTTTTTCATTTATCACGCCTTAGAAATTTTTTAAATCAACCTCTTGGCACTTGGGCGCATTTCGCCCCTTCTACATCCATTTTGTGACACTTATTAAATTTCTTATCAACTCATCCAAGCTAAGGCACATTTAGCACCTCACCCCATCATTTTCAACCACTTAAAAATTCTCAAACACCTCCATGTTGCAAGGGCGCATTTAGGGGTCCCTGCTTTAATTTTGTGACACTTAGATAAATTTCCTAGTCACATCCTTTCAAGGGCGCATTTGGGATGTTACACTTCCACTTTTGAATACTTAGCAACATTTTCCAACTTCTCCCTTCACTCTGGCACATTTCAACCCCTGTGTTTTCACTTTAATGACTTAGAAAGTTCTTGAGCTTCCTCTCTACTGGTGAGCATTTATGTAATGTCGATTTTTAGCACTTCACTTTTAGGTGATTGGTAGTCTATCGATCTTTGTCGGCTTTCTAGTCGATGCGGAATTTGGGTTTTGGATGCTTGGTGAGTTCTCTTGATGATTCGGGGTTTTGCTTGTTGGAGTTTGGTTGTTTGGATTACGGATTCCTTACGGGTTTCGGAGGAAGCTTCGTGATATGACTTGCAGCTGCGTTGGGCAACCTTTCCCGGACTTACTATTTTTAGTAAGTTACGATGGCTACATCCTGGAGTTTGGGATTTTGGATTACGGATTCTTTATGGGTTTTCAGAAAGCTTCGCATTGGTATCACATGCACTTTGATCCGGGCAACTTTTTGGAATTTACTATTTTTAGTAAATTATATTTTTGGCAGTGGTCCTATTGGTTTCGGCACAGATGGCTCTCATCTTCAGTCAGCTCAGTTGGTTTGATCAATTTTGGCCTTGGGATGCATTTTGGAGAGATAAGTTCATTTTATTTAAATAATGTTATGTTAATGTTATATTTTAATGTTGGCTCCCCCCTTGGCCTAGCTACATCACTTCAAGTTGTTCTTAAAAGGTGTTCTTCAAGGGTGGGCGCTTCATTGAAGGAAATTTATTATTATTCAAAGGTCTATTTCATGCTTGAGTTGGACGCCTTCTTTGAGGAGGGAATTAATTTAAAATTAAAGTCAAATATTGCTTGGAAAATGGGACGCCATCTTTGGAGGGAAAGGAGTTATTTCAAATTTGAAAAGTTAGGGTTTCTAGAAGCTTCTGGAGAGTCTTCACAAAGTTATAAAAGGAGGTCTTGGGTCCTCATTTGGATTATCTTATGTCTTGAGTAAAGTTATGCTGTCGGAATGGTATTTGGATTGCTTCGAGGAATGAATGCCTCCTAGCCTTGGCTCGACTTCTTGCTTGAAAGATAGCAACTAGTGGAGAGCTAGTTTGTAGTTGAGTGGATTTTGTAGTGAGATTTTTGCATTGTAGTAGTTATTTTGCATTTGTAGTTCAATTTCTAGCATGTTAATGAAGTTTTGGAGTTGCTGATTTAGTATAGCTGCATGTTGTATTTGCTCATAAGTCAAAAACTAAAAATATATTCGTTTTGGGTATTGGCTAGAACCATTTCTATGCCCTAGGCACCCATTTGTGCAAATTTTGGTGATTTATAATGAAGAATCTGATTTTATCTTGTTGGTAGAACATTTCTAGAGGCTATACCATTCTGTTCCGCCTGGCAAGTGTTTAGAAAAAAAAATACTTCAATTTGTCAGCTGTTTCTTTGTCTAGTCTTCATTGTCATCATCCTAACATTCGTTTGCATCAAGTCTCATGTCATTCTGACAAGTATTGAGTGAGTTGTGAGCATTTTAGTGGATTCTAGGGTTGTTGGTTATGCATTTCAAGTTGTTGTTCTGTCATATCAGATTTTGGAAAGTGCATTTTTGGTGAAGGTTTGGTGTTAGGAAGTCTTACTAAGCTTGGTGGAGGTCACATTTACTATTGTAGCAATTGAAGAGCTTCTAATCCTTGTTCTTGCAGGCATTCTCTATATTATTGTAAGCTGAACAGTAGTACTGTCAGCATTTCTTCTCATCATTCTCATCATGCTTTGTAATACCCACTGAATAAGTGGAAGAGGCTGGCTTGCCGCCTATTTACAGTTGATTTGCATTGTAGTTTCTTAGCATCTCCGCCCTATGGTAGCTCCATTCCCACTCCTGGATTGAAAGCACATTCTGGGTGTTGAGTTTACTTTCAGCACTTGTAGTTGGTAGGGATCCTCTGACCATATGTTCGTCCATCTCGGGCACATTCTTGGTTAGAGTTAATCTTTCAGCATTGCATTGAGATCCTTTGACCATATGCTTGCCGTCATCTGGCGCATTCTTGGTTAGAGTTGAATTCTGCATCGCTTTGGTTTTTAAGTGCTAACCCTACTTGGGTGCATGTCTTGTTGTAATTGCAGGTAAAAATCGGAAAAATTGGTTGGGATATTTCAATTGGAATTATCACTTCTAGTTTCTTAGACTTAGAAAATTCTTGATGTCCTCCTTCACACCTTGGGCGCATTTCCACCCATCTACTTTCAATTCGTTTGCCGGGTTTCCATGCTCCACTTGTTTTGGGTGCATTTAGGGGGAGAACTTTTCAATTTGTAACACTGAGTTGTTTTCCATGTCCCTCCTAAACCACCTTGGGCACATTTCTACCCCAGACTTTCATTCGTCCAAGACTTAAGCATTTTCATCTCCTTCAAGTTGTTGGCCTTTGTTTCACACTAGAGCTAGCTTTCAATTTCAACACTTGGACAATTCATTTACCCCTTCTTCTCCACTCTGTATTTTCATTTGAGGTGGTCTTCTTTCATTTGGTGCCTTAGGAAAATTTTAGCTAATTTCCTCTTAAGAGCATCTAGGGAGAACTTTCTTTTTCCACATAGAAAAAATTTCAAATTACCTCCATGAAGTCTTGGGCACATTTACTACCTTGAACTTTCATTTCAATGCCTAGAAACATTTTCCCTCTAGCTTCTAGTCTCTTGCAGAGGCGCATTTTGGGGTGGGCTTTCCAATTCCAATACTTAGGAACTTTTGCTACGGTCTCAACCTAGAGTTGGGCACATTTAGCCTTGTATTTTCATTTTGATGACTTGGAAAATTTTCAATTCCACCCATAGAGCTTGGGCACATTTCATGGGTCTACAAAATTTTCACCACTTAGAACATTTTCTCGACTCTTCTCAAGGCAGGCGCAATTGGGGGAGTGGCACAGTTTATCATCACAGAAATTCTTAGCCACCTACTTGACTTGGGCGCATTTGACATGGGGAGCTTCCAGTTTCAAACACTTAGAAATATTTTCTCATCTCCATCCTTGTTGGGCACATTTGCTAGGGTCAACTTCCATTTTGGGGGGCGCATTTGGAGGGTGGTACTTCCATTTCATGCCTTAGACAGATTTTATCCATCTCAACCACCTTGGGCACATTTGGAGGTGGCTGCTTCCAGTTTTAAGACTTAGACAAATTTTTGAGTCACCTTCACCATCTTTAAGCCTGCTCGCCCTTGCTGCTATTTTTAGCAGTTTTTGAAGTCTTTGTGATTTTCAAGAATTTCTACTTTTGAAGACATGATTTTTACTCAGCCTGGGACCTCATGACCTGATTGTCGTGTTCACACCTGCTATTCGTGCTGACCTGCTATTTATAGTAACTGCTTGATTCCCGAACTTCCGCAACTTTGTTTGACTTGAAATTCGTTCCATGGGATCCTCATAACTTGTTTGCCCTGTTCACATTGGTGCCCGTGCTGGCCTGCTATTTATAGCCCTGCTTCAGAAATGACTTACTATAAATAGTAAGTACTCAGATTGCACTCAAATTTTACTAGTAGATTCCTTGAGAGATGTTGATTGCAATGAGATACTTAAGTTTTCGGAGATTCTGGTGTTTGACCCCTCATTTTGGGTCCCGAAGCTGGAAACCCTAATCTGACTTGCATGTGGCTCAAATGACCTCTATTTGACACCGTTTCTGTTGCATGTCGCTCTGTTCGAGATATTGGAGTGCTAGGTAGCCGCTGGAGTGATCCTACTAAAAATAGTAAACGTCTGAAAAAATGACCAATCAGCTGCCAGATGTGTTTGCATGTCACACAGCCCAAGAGATCTCAAAAAACCCAATAAACTGGTCTGCATGCGAGCACTGGCCAAAACTAGCAAGTTCCTGAAAAGTGATCAACTTTGCTTGCATGTCACATCATTGCAAAGCTCTTGAAAAACCCATAAAGAATATCCTGACATGCGTTGAAATTCCTGCATGCAAACCCTAAAAATAGCCTCGGAAGCCAGAATCGATAAAAGTCATCATCTTAGTTTGCATGTTATACTGTTGCGAAGGTCTTGAAAAACCCAGAAAGAGTATCCAGACATGCAATAGAAAATCATACATACAAACCCTAAAAATGGCTCCTGAAGCCCGAGTTGCCAAAAATAGCAAGTGGTTAGATTCAATTCAAAATTTGATGGCAAGCAGCTTAAGGTGCCCTGGACGCAGTGTCAAGCTTAGACTTCAATTTGCTTACTCGAATCAACTTAAAACTAGCATGAAGAAAACAAACCCTAATTTCTTAGACATAACCAAAATTTCAACTCAGACGGGGACATCCCCGAAAAGACAGACAGAACAAGAGAGAGACAACAGGAAAATCAACCAAAATCAAGCTAAAAGACCCAAACAAAGCAAAAATTAGGGGGTCCCCATTTGCAATGGGGCGATGTGTGAAAAGGTCACAACAAGCTCCATTTATAGATTTGACAAAGAAGGGAGCCTTCCATTGGTTTATCTCCCCTCAACGAGCTTTTGATAAAGTCAAGGAGGTAATGAGCTCATGTCTTGTATTGGATTTTCTAGATTTTTTGCTTCCTTTGTGTTAGGATCTGATGATTTAGGAGAGATTGGGGCTATTTCGATGCAAAATAAGCACCCCATAGAATTTGAGAGTAGGAAGCTCACAGAGTCAGAAATGGCTTTTCTATTTATGATAAGGAGATGTTGGCTATCATGCATGCTTTGGAAGTTTGGCTAAATTTAGGTAGTATAAGGTTTGTGGGAGACTGTTTTAAAATAATATTTAGATATAGATTATTTAATGGTCAATATTCTAATATTGGAGTAGATTTCTTTCTATTCTTTTCTTAGCTTTAGTCTTTTTTGAAACTTCGTCATTCTTTAATTTTAGCAACTATGCTTTGTAAATTCTATAAGGGCACTTCGTCTTTATCTTTTTAATATATCTTGAATTTACCATAATATGGTATCAGAGCAGGTCGAGTGGAAAAATGTACCTTTTAAATTTTTTTTTTCAAAATTTTGTCGCCATCTCTTTTGTTTTTCGAGATTGAAGGTATATTGAGAAAAATCGTGTTTTCTCCTTTGGAAATTGCGTCTTCTCTTTGATACTGGATTTTCGAGGGTTTCTCAAAAAATAATTGCGGCTGTTGTTGGAAGAAAATCGGCTGAATGTGTGAAAGAAAATTGCGGTATCCTTTTTTTTGTGTCTTTTGTTCATGATTTTTTGGGTGCGCAACGTGAGGACGGTTTGCATTTCGCGTGAGCTTCTAGGCTTTTCTTCTGCGTTTCAAGGGTTTTTGACTTCTGTTTTTGCGTGCTCTTGGTGTTTCCTTCTTTGCATGCGTTTTCATCTGCCCTCTGCCCGCGTATTTCCTGTGCACGTGATTATGTTCTACTCATGTCTTCTTGTCTTTGTTCGTGGTTTTCCTGAAGGCGTCAATCTGTTCTAGCGTGTATTCTTTTTGCACACGATTTTCCAAAAAAATCAAAGTTTTTTTTTTTTCCTTGAAAAATCTGTGACCTCCCTAGGGTTTTACTGGCAATTCTTTCTGAAATTGTGAGCCCTTGTTTTGATTTTCCGGAGCTTGCTTCTGGGCGAGATTTTGTGTTTGCTATTTGGCCGTGCTACCTTCTATATCTTTATATCTTTAAACGACCTTTTAAATCATGGTTTCAACATATTTTGTCATTCTTTTGGAGCGCTAGGGTTTTTGCCCTTCATTTTTTGCAATTTATGAATTTGTAGGGTTTGTGCCTCTTATTTGTCGGAATTTGTTTGAGGGTTTCTCTGTGCAAGCTTGTGTGAAATGGCCTCTTTGTCTTACATTATGCTAGAGGGTAGTCAGAAATTCAACGGCCACAACTATAGCACCTGGAAGCAGCGTATGATGACCATATTTGAGTATTGGTGCCTTGCCAAGATTGTTCTCGGCAACACTACATGTCCTACAATGGCGGGTAAAGATCAAGAAAAATTTGATGAGCGAAATCAGGAAGCCGTGATGCTTATTAAATTGTCGATCATTGATGACCAGTTGCCTTAGGTACCGTCTGGCAAATCAGTTAAAGAAATCTGGAATTTTCTGAAAGATCTTCATGAAACATCTGACAAGAGCCATGTGTTCTTTTTGAAAAACATGTTCTCCATCATGATGGATGAGAAGACAACTTTGCAAGCGCACTTGACAAAAATCAAGGACATCCGTGATTAGCTAGAGGCTATTGGTCAGAAAATGGAGGAAGAAGATATGGTAGTTGTCACTCTGAAGAGTCTACCAAAGTCTTATGAGCACTTGATTGAGATGCTCAACATTACCTCAACTAATGTTGACTTAAAGTTTCCAAAACTTTGCACCAAACTTTTGCAGCAAGATCGTTGGAAACAACAGTTTGGTAGCGGTGCTAGTTCATCCTCCACAGAATAGGCATTTCTTGCCAAGACATTTCAAAAGAATAAGGGCAAGAATCAGCCCTCTTAGCAGACCAACGAAACTCAATACTAGGACTCTTCCAAGAAGAAGAACATTCAGTGCAACTATTGCCATAAGTATGGCCACATGAAGAAAGATTGCCAAAAATGCTTAGCTTTTGAACATAACAAGCAAGGAGAGTCTAAACCTAAAGCCCATGTTGCAGAGCACATTGAGCAGAAGGAGTTTGTGTTCTATGCCTTTATGGCCAAGAGTCTTGTAGATCCTGTTAAATCCTCTTCCTGGTATATTGATTCAGGTGCATCTTGAAATTTCACTCATTATTGAGATTGGTTCATTGAGTACATGCCATTCAAAGATTCTATTATCTTTGGAGGAGGCGAAGAGTATACTGTTGTCAGAAAGGGAAACGTGCAGATTCATTCTGGAAGGAGAAATTTAATATTTCTTGATGTGTACTTTGTACTTGGCATGGAGCTAAATTTACTTTCAGTTAGTCAGATCATGACTCACTCTCCTCAGCTAGATATTGTTTTCAGCATGCATACATGCAACATTGTTGATAGAGAGACTCGCACTACAGTTGTTCGGGGACTTGAGGATCATGGTCTATATAGACTTGTTGATTCTAGTGATTCTCAAGAGCACGCTATGGCAGCCAAGAGTACTTCCATCAGCAACCTCTAGCATCGACATTATGGGCACCTGAATATGCATTATCTCTCTCAGCTATTTAGAGATAATCTGGTTGGTGGTCTACTTGCGATTCAGACTCAAAATCATGGAGTATGCGAAGCTTGTTAGGCTGGAAAGCAGCATCACACTCCATTCTTAGATGGTGACTCATGGAGAGCTTCCAAGGTATTACAGTTGGTTCACGTTGATGTATGTGGACTAATAAACACTCCTTTAGTTACTGGTTGCAAGTATTTTCTGTTATTTGTTGATGATTTTAGTAGAAGAATGTGGGTGTATTTTCTTAAAAACAAATCAGAGGTGTTTGGTATATTTTAGCAGTTTAAGGCCTTAGTTGAGAAAGAGTTAGGCTCTCAAATAGTCACTCTTAGGTTTGATAATGGGGGGGAGTTTTGTTCTTCTGACTTCTCCAGTTTCTCTGTTGCACATGGCATTAAGCGCCAACTTACTACGCCCTACACCCCTCAACAAAATGGCGTCCTTGAGCATCGGAATTGCACCATTACCGAAATGGCTTGATAAATGCTGGAGCATAGAAATGTCCCTAAGAAATTCTGGGCTAAAGTAGTTTATACTGCAATCTATCTTTTGAACCGGTCTCCTACTCATGCTGCTACTGCTCGTGTGGATTCTAGATGCCAAGAACACTAAGTTGGATTCCAAAAGCTAGCAACTCATGTTCATTGGTTACAGTGAGAATCATAAGGCATATAGGTTGATTGATGTAGATATAGATCGTCTCATCTTTAGTCTTGATGTTGTGGTTGATGAAAATAGTGGGCCCTTTTGTCCTTCTCCTTCTGTGGGCCTTGAGGATCAGCCTATGCAGGCTTCTAATTTGGGTGTTTGTCTTCTCTTAGCTCCACCTGATGGGAGAGATTCTGCAGCTGTGCAAGCACCTCAGTAGAATGTTCCACCACCCGCCCCTCCTTAGGACAATCTAGATCCTAATCTGGCTGAGTTTGTTTCAGCCACCCCTGGTGATGTCGTTCCTCCTATTTTAGATATTGGTACTTCTACTTTCCGGCCTAAATGGTATGCTAAAACCATAAGTGATCTTCATGATGATGAATTGATTCAGGGTAGATTTGCTCAGAAAAAGAGCAAGCAACATAATACAGTTAATTTTGCTCTTATGGTCAACCTTCATAGTATCTCTGAGCCTCAAACATATTCAGAGGCTAAAGGCATTCCTGAGTGGGAACAGGCTATGGAAGTTGAACATCATAGCCTTCTGAAGAATAACACTTGGGTCCTCTCTGATCTTCTACCTGGGAAGAAGCCCATTGGTTGCAAATGGGTGTATAAAGTTAAGTAGAAGGTTG
>VDFB02150560.1:0-16771 GCA_007258455.2 Sequoia sempervirens
AAGGGCGTTTTTATATTTGTTGTTTTGAGCCATTACGCATGCTCGCAAAGCATGTGTTTTTAGTTAATTTTATGCTACATAACCAGTTGAGTTCACGGACAGGGATTTGGACACAATGGTTTGGCAAAAAAAGATTGGATTGGGTATGCTTTGGTTACATCCTTACAAAAAACATATAAAATCATAAATATATACATATTTTGGCCTAAAACAGGTATTAAGTTTAGATATCCACAAAAATACATATAACAAACAAAACAACCATAAAAATATATCTCGTGCAGAATACAAAGTCTTCAACCATCAGCAGGGACAGAGAGAGAAAACAAAGAATCTAAGAATGCAAAAGTTCACAAAAATTGGACATTAATGCCCAAAAACTGAAGTTCTGAGAAGTGTTATAATGCAGTAATGATTCCTAGGAAGAAGCAAAAGGTCTGCAGGTTATGGAGATTGCTGTCTGATTCATTAATTCCAGAATTTGACTTATTTCAGTTCCAGAATTTGAAAACATTGAAGGTCCATTATAATTCACAGAAAAAGATAAACGAAGTTTGAAACCAAATGTTGCCAAAACTATTTTCAGGTTCCATAAGTAATTTATACACCCAAGAAAATTAGATGCAGTTACCAAGGCTGCAGCTTCTTCAGATCGAGATGAAGAAGAGTTCTAACAAGATCCACAAAAACAGGTCCAAATGCCTATTCTTAGTCATCAGTGCTATGACAGCTAACATATTTATCATCTAAAATAAATGGATAGAAAAAGACAACCTGAAATAGAAAATGCAGTTACTATCTTTACCATGGAAAAATCAATGGATTTTCTGTGGGCACATTCTGGGTTCTGCATTTGCAGCCTGGACTCAGCTAGGTAAGTCCATGGACATACCCAGACAAATCCATCCTGCAAATGCATAACCCTATCCAAACCAACAATGAACTGAACCTGAGCCCAATTCCAAATTGAATCAAACCTGAATCCAAGGCTGCAGGGGGAGCAAACAGTAATAGAGATTTTATGTTGAAACAGTCATACGTTGGAGTTGTACTAAAGTGCACACTACACATTTAGTGGGTACCAACCTAATAACAAGGATTGAAATCAACAGAGGCATTCAAGATCCTACCAGTTACAACTTGTCAATGTGATGACACTCTAAAAGTGTTGAGGAAGTTGTGATTTTCCTCTCCAACCTGGCTTGGATGCTCTGTCTTAATGTTGCTCTTGATTTTCTTCTTCAAAAATTGCATCAAATATTCCAAACAAAATTTCCAAAGAAGCGGGGGCTTCCTAGCCTGCCTTCAGCTATAGGTGGTTCCATTCTAGGAATTGTGATATTTATGTGATTGCGGAGTAGGTCCTCAAGAAAGGCTTTTGCTTTTAAAATTGAAAACCTGCTTTTACTAAAAAACCCTTTATCCCATTCAAGTTGCTCAATGCTAATGCAAGACCCAGTTGATCCAGCGGCAAAAAGTTTACCTTTAAATGAACATGACCAAATCCCATATATAGAATCAAAACACCTTTCTAAACAAGAGAAGGTAACTTCTCAGACAGCTAGCAAAATAATGATGCATATGACTACACAGAATTAAATTTATATAATTTCATTGCGGATATTTTAAAATTAACAGGATCGCGTAGCACTTGCTCTTTTGTTTAAAGAGGGTTGATGGAATTGTCCTCAGATTTACATATCGCTACCAACTTCTAAGAATACATTTCGGCTGAGATTCCAGGTGGTGGGAAAACGTCCATACATATAAAACCTATAGAACGATGAAGCAATAAAAGAGTATGGAAATTAATGAACAAAGTAAGCATAATGGTTACTCAAGTCAAAGAGTCAAATGCTTAGACTAATATTTGTTTTTGCATAAAATGATTCTACAATCATTACAACTAACACAAATCCATTTAAGATACCTTGGTATAACTATAAAACTCAAATCCCTCTATATTACAGAAACAGGTACACATATCTGGAAATCATACTCAGAATATGCGAGAGAAGAAAAAGGGAGAGAGAGAGAGAGCATCAACAAGGTGATATCTCCCCTACCACGAAGCATTCCCAGCTTCCTGTAGCCCTTCCATTTGGGAGGGCCAAAACCGACAAAGAATCTAAGCAGCATGTGGCCAGCATACGCTGAGTGGAATCAATTCCGCTATGTAGTGCTTCGAAATACTAAGCATACTCATAAATAACCATGTCCATATATCTAGAAATTGGAACACATTTCGGTATTATTCAAAACATTTTATAGGAGAGGATGTAAAGCAGCCAAATATTAAAATTTGTCCGGAAATCAGTGATATTTCAAATGTTTTATAGCATCGAATATCTCGAATATCTCACTATGATAAAACCCCAATACTCACAGGATGGATAAAGGCAACCATCAAGAACAAGTACACTAACGTGGACAATAATATAATTCCAAGAGACGTAAATTGTGAATGGTACCGAGAGAGCTGCTTTATGTCCGGCATTACCTAGTCACTCACTACTAGTTTAGGAACCAGAAGTTCTACTTCTGTTTCCATCAATTCCCAGTCTAGGGCCCTTCCGCAAGTCCGGCTGAGAGGGCCTAATAAATAAAAGCCACCCATAATTCCGCCGATAGTGTGCTCTTGAAATAATGATTACAGCGAACTAAGTTGCATGCTTATTTCGCTGAGCCAGTTTTACAACTTCAATCTTAAAGTTGCTGCGTGAGGAGAGGACAGTATTTAAAACAAATAAACATTTTAGTCTTTTAGCATGCGTGTTGGGAATGATTGTTAACGTTGTAGTAATCGGGCCAGGTACTTAGGTAATATATCATGCCGTGCTTGTGGGCGTTCGCATTGCTAATAATTTGAATTGAAAGCTGCCCAAATGATTCTAACAAAGTTGCAAATTAAAAAAACAGAAAAATTGGAATGTTGAGCTAAAAAACGAAGTGGCAAGTTTTTGGTAACACGCTTTCAGGGGGAGCTGCCAGGGGATGATGTAAGATTGTGGACCAACTTTAGATATTTTCAGAGATAATTCTTCCGATTGACAGCTCAAGGAAAAGTTTTCCTGAGAACTACTTATAAAATAGTAAGAGATAGTTTTCTATATAGGCTCTAAAAGTTTTTCCGAGAACTTGTTCTAAATAGTAAAAGGTAGTTTTCTATATGGGCTCCTTGAAAATTGTAGCCAGACAGAAAAAATTGATTTGCCATGAGACCAATTTTCTCAGCAACAAAGACAACAAAGGAATGGAAAAATTTAGGTCTAAGTGAACTAAACTCAAATCTGCTTAGTCCGAGTATTACAACTACAGTCAGTAGATAATTAATTGAGAGGCCAAAAAATTACATTAAGGAAGTTCCTAGACCATCTTTGAATTACATGACAATGACACAATTATTAAGATTTACCGACAATTATAACTCCTTTTAAATGTGTCAAAACCTAAATTTCGCGAATCAATTCCCTCAAACAAATAAACAATTAACGTCACTCTTAAAATTAAGTCCTAGAACGTCCTAGGCGTTGCGGTGTAACAGAATGGGGAAGTCATGTAGAGGGTGACTCGAATTTAAACCCCTGCTTGCAATTAAGCAACCCACACAGATCCTAACAAATTCGGCATGAAAAACAAAGCTATTGTTTCATTAATAGAATTTCAAGCCTGAGGATTAAATAATCATTAAATCCCTAAAACAACTAGGTTCATTTACGCGCATACAATTTCTGTTTGAAACCCTACCTGCTGTGTGTGCCTTGTCGCTCTCTCGAAGCTCGCTAGTATATTAAAACCAAAATCCCATATAAATGTTGTATCCAAGAGCGAGGAATCAGAGCATCACCTGTTGATACACAATAAATATATAATCATTTTTCTGAAAGTCGGTGTGCAAGAATTATAAGCCAGTATGCTGGTTTGACAGCAGTTATTTGAGCCTTTTTAGGGAATTTGGGATTCATTCGAATTGAATAATATCATGTGTATTTCAGATAATCGTATGTGCAGTTATTTGATACTTTCGTGAGGGGAAAATGACACTTCACAAATATTTGTGTGTATATTAATTAAAATATAAAAGTAAAAATTAATAAATAAGTTATATAATGATTAATCTTTATCACTATAATATAGTTAAAAATTTAATAATAGTAATTAATTTATAGGTTGACAAATGTTGGTATTAAAATATTAGAATTAAAAGTAGATAAAATTTGGGTTAAAAATATGAGTAAAAATTTATATGAATATTATTTCAAGACTTATTAATTAAAGTTTTTTAATTATTTTTTAATTATATAAAATTAATATTTTTGTTATATTGATAAAGTGTGTGGAATATTTGAGGTATTTTTTGTTTTTCTAAAAAAATCAGAATTATTAGTGAAAGAAACATTCTTTAAAGTCTTAGGAGTGATTGTTTCTAGTCAAGACTTCAAATCAAAGATCTTTTGGAGATAAAATTCTTAAATGTAATTGATGAAGACATTAAACATATATTGAAGCTAAAATGTAAGAACTTAATATTCTCAGACATGATTTGGTAAGAACTTAACATTCTTGTAGGATCTCAAAAGGTTGAGACTAGATGCATGTTGATGTAATAAGAAATTATGTCATTCATTTTAGATGAAGAGACTTTAAATTAAAGAAAACAAAATCTTTCTACACTTTGAAGGGCTCATAAGTCTATTTTTTATTTTCTTTCTATGTGCTTAGATAATTGTCAAATATATTTTCTTAGCCCAAGAACAAGTGAGTAAAGAATAAATGACAAAGAGTCATAGGCTCCATTTTGGTGCCTCCATGACTACTCTGATTATTGTCTACTTTTGTTGCATAATTGGTGACCTTAAAAATAGAATATGCTAAAATTATATTATTTTTTGTGGTATAGTTTTGAGGATGGGTGGTAGGAACCTATTGTATAGGTGGGGATCTCACAAAATGTGCCTTTAACTTTGCCATCAAAGTTCCTTATTTGCAATAATTTATCTTATCAATTTGGATAGCTAAGCATTTAGTTTTTGGATACTAATGATGCATATAACACCTACTATACAATCAAGTTTCAAGCTCTTCTTATTTGTTTGTTTTACCTTCTTTGTCCAAGAATTTCCAACTTTGCCAATTAATGGGATACTCTTGATAGTGTATATATTATGGATGAACCAACAATTCTATGAGTTTAATAATGTTCTATTTATGTCCATTTCCATTATATCTTTAATGTTGTAAGAGATCAAATGGTTTTCAATCAATATTTTTCAATGTGAATATATTTGTTATAAGCAGAACTACCTACAATTAGATGAAACCTCAAGATTAATTTTTCAATACTCTAGAGAAGAGCATGCTACTTGTGTATGAGTTTAAATCCATTCTAGTATCTTTAGAAAAAAATTGAGCAAAATCATATAATCTAATAATAAAATATTATTAAGATAGAATTTTTTTGAATTTGCATCACATGGATGATTTGGTTGCATTCTTGTATCAAAATTTTAAATACATCGTAGATGAACACCAAATAATGCCACATGAAAGACCAAATCAAGGATTTTCCAAATTGCCATTATTGCTAAAAGAAAGTAAATAAACTACAACATGGCAAAATTTATACCCCACTTAACCCAAGGATACTCATCCACTCAATGAGAGACCCTCCAATTCAAGTCATCATTTGTAGGTTCACCATTTAGAAAGAAATTAAAAGAAGAGGACTGAACAATTTAAATGGTACAAGGCTTACCATTAACTAACCAAGAATTAAAATAAAACAATAAAGGTTTATAAAATACCTTGTAATAAATATCCATTCATATTAACATCTCTTGTTTAGCTAGAAAGAGGTAGCCCTAACAAAAGCAAATTACCCAACCTTCAAAGTGACATATAATTAGTGGGTGATCCCATAATAATGAGTCCTACTTTTTGGTCAAAGTAGGACATTGAAATCAACATTTTTAACTAAGTCTTCACTTTTTGAGACCTATAGGAGTTAAACTATTAAAAAATTGAAGATGATGTGAACTAGTGATTTGTGATGATTTGTGTGTAGATTCTAAATACATATTTTAAAAAATAAATAAATAAATTATGAATTTTATTATGTAACTTTTAATAACTTGTTTTTATAATAAGCAACATTTTTAAAAAGTGGTGTTTATGTCATAATGCATAATTTTTTTCTAGAAAGAATAAAATTCTAATTTTTTAAACATAGATTTGTAACATCAATATCTAGTGTATGCATATTTTTCATATTTTTTTGTTGCATATTTTTCTAATTAATTTTTAAAGTTAGAGTAAGTATAATTTGGACAAAAATGTATGTCATTACAAATAACTTGTTTTGTATATATCGAAATTCAAAATATTTTTGTTGAAACAAGGACATCAATACTTAGTGCACATATATTTTTTATGTTTTTTAATATTTACTATTTTTCCACATGTGTAGAACAAATAACTTGATGTTCAATGAAAAACCTATGTTCAATAAAATTTAGAAAATAAATACATATAAAATAAAAATATATTAAAATTATATTTGTTGGAAAGCTCATTTCAAAGACTATGATCTTGCAAATTATCTTGTCAATTTAATTCCAATTGAAGGTCCAACTTGAAGTTTGAAACTGAAATTTCTAAGGAAATTTTGAAGTAGACATTGAAAGTCCTTCGAATAAAGGTACCTTCATTAAAAGGTATTCAGGGACCTTCATTTGAAGGTATGTTGTTCCCATAAAAAGAAAATGTAAAAAAACCTTCAAACGAAGGTAATTTCTTTTTATTCTTTTTTTGGAATTTGAAGGTTTTTTATATTTTAAACCTTCGAACAAAGGTCCACCTTCAAACGAAGGTACTTTTTGACATACTTTCGAACAAAGGTGTTTTAAGTGTTTACTTGCATCTAAGATCGAAAATTTGATGTCCCAAGTTGTGGGATGACCCCAATGAAAGTTGGTTGTAATTATAAGAATGAACTTCAACCTTTGATGTGAAGCATTTTTCATGTTGTGTAATTACTCTATAATATGATACCTTGTTGGTTTTATGTAATTATTCTCTTATAGTGTAAGAGAGATAGGCATGCACTTTGCTTAACATTGAAATGTGTTTTCTTAATGCATCTAATATTCATGGCACAAAATTAGTCCATAATTATAACTAGCACTTGCACCGGAAGGAGTTGCAAGGGTTACATCAATAGAAAATTATATATAAGTTAATATGTTAGAGAGTACAATTTTATATGTACATAAAAGATACATTAATTTAATTTGCAATATCTTATGTATAGAATAGTATTTTTATATATATAATTTTTAAATACAATCTTGACTTAAGGTCAATGATTTTCCTTCAAGCTATCATTTCTCTCTGTGGATTTTGTTTCATACTTTTAATAGTTTGTTTATTTTGATTAACAACTTGGTAATTTTACACCAAGATTGTAATCGAGATGCAATGGTTATGTCAATTGTAATTTATATATAATATCTTTTAAATTTGAAAGTAGCATTGGATAAATTGAGAAGCCGAGAATTTTATAAAATATCTTAAAAAATGTTTATTGGCATGCTAATCTAAAATAATGTCTCAAAATTAAATAATATTTTTTGAATAACTATTGGACAAGGGTGCTCAGTGGAGCATAACTATCATCTATCATTTAAAACTAAATCATTAATAAGTAATTGTTCTTTTGCTTTTATGGATAAAATTTTGGTTCTCCTTGGATTCGCTTATAGGGGTGGTTGTTTTTCTTATGGAGTGACAAGTGTTTATTATCAAAAATTAAATAAAAGAAGTTGGTGTCACTCTCAACAAACAACACTAAAAACTACCTATGCCTAAAATAATATGGAAATGAGAAAGTGAAAATAAACTTCAATGCTCCCTCAAGAGAGTTTCATTTGTTAAAAATAATCATGTCATGGAACATTGAAAAAGTAGAGAAAAGAAAAAATAAGCAATGTACCCATTAATTTAAGAATTTTCTACTGAGAAAAAATGTTCTTCAACCCATAACTCAACATTAATGAAGAATAAAAGGAATAAAAATAGATGAAGTTGTGATTTTTTGTCCTTTGCTACTTGTTTACCCAAAACAACACAAAACAAGAAAGGAGATCAACTATGTGAAGGTATATTTAGATAAAAATAAATGCAACAAACTAAAAAGAAAAAAAGAAAAAATAATTATACAACTCTCAATAAATATCTATTTAATTAAAATAATTACACAAGATTCAATTTACAATATGACAACATGGTTTATATATATCATAACTCAAAATACCCAACAAAAATGTTCCCTATAGGCTACAACCAATGTGCAATGAATGCATGCTTTTCTCCTCAAAAATAAGGCTGTAAAAAAAATCTTGTGACGCCCCTTTAACCCTCTCCAACATTGAAAGATTTATCTCATGATTTATTATCTTCAAAAGAAAACAACACTGAATTATGTTGAGAAAGTTGCAAATCATCTAAAAGAATGCCCTCCCACCACCCATCATGATAGAATGTGTTGACACAAAGTTCATACGTCCATATTTGCTCCTTGGCAGGCAAGGTTAGGGGTCTAATTTGATTCCTATAACTCCTACTCTTCCTTCCTCTTATACTAGCTAAACCTTTGATGCCTTCCATGAATCAAACACATTTTGTGTGCTTGTCATGTCGCTCTTCATCCATCACAAAATCATTGTACTCCACACAATGACACATATGCTTTATTTTAATCACAACTTTAGCATGGCATGATCTCCACAACCCCTCTTCCAGCAAACACACTTGCATTCACATATAGGGCTTCAAACAATGAAATTCCAATTTTACTATCAATTGAATTAAAATAAGATAAATATGCTTACATCCACATTCTCTTCTACAAGGAGTTTTTGACCCTTGGAAGACTTCATTCCTCATTTGCCACACAAATTGAACAATAGCCACATCCACCCCTATTTATACTTGAACAAAGAAAATATTAAAAATATCTAATATTAGCTAATAAACTAAACTTTGGATTGAAAAAGCTAGTGCTAAATCATTTTTGCTTCCAACTCCACCAAAAAACTTGTGATATAACATAAAATGAAGTGAATTAGATAGCAATAATTATGCCCATGAACCTCTATACATACATACATACATACATACATACATATATATATGTGTGTGTGTGTGTGTATCCAACTCCACCAACAAACTCATGATATAACATGAAATGAAGTGAATTAGATGGCAATAATTATGCCCATGAACCTCTATACATACATATATATATGTATGTGTGTATGTGTGTGTGTGTATATATATATATCATATTGTCTTAAATGCAAGATTGATAGGTGCAAAATACCTAACGAATATTGGACAAATAAAATATGTAAATTTTACACTTTAAAATTAGTAAGAAAAATGACACTATATCTTAAATTGTCCAACTCATAAAAATACATAAATAAAAGTTATTGATATCTTAAAAATTATCTCCTTATCTACCTTATTTAAAAAGATAGAGTAATAAAAACCTTTTAATCAAAATGTATTAAAATTAATTAATTAATTAAAAAAAAAAATGAATACCGGTTTAAAAAATATAAAATTAAAAAGAAATGAATACATAGTTTTAAAAATAGCTTGAATGAAACCTATAGAAGTGTTTATCAACAATGCAACTTTATTCTTATCATAAAATTAAAACATTTGTGTTGAAAAGGCTTGATGACAAAGAGAAGTTTCTTATAATGAGACAAGCTTTCCATCAAACCTTGAAACCCTAGCTTTCAGGTTTAGGGAAAATTCTTGCAAACTTTTGATGTTTAGGCGCGTTTTAAACGATTATATATGAATCCCTCTATGGATTCCTTGCCCATTGGTTCAACTTCAATGCTTGGGCTTGGCCGAAATCTTGACAAAGGAGATTAAAAAGCTAGCAATGAGGTTGAAGTTTGTGAAAACAGAACAATGAGGGGCTAAGCTAACAACTTAATGGAATTTGACTATCAATTTGATGATATGGAAGAAAATGGATGTTATGGAGGAAAGAAATTGTTGATATGAGGACAAAAGAGCAAATGAGGCGCCCAATACAAATTTGGGGTTCCCCAAATTGTTGAACGAGAAGAAAAGAGTCCAAAATACTCAAGCAAAAAACAAGGTAAATCCCTAGAGTTTCAATTGCCTAATGATGTTGTAGATCTCATTGTTGAACATCAAAGTAAAACTGTGATTTTGTTCTTTTTGAGAGGAATTCCTACAGAGTGTGAATTTTATAAATGGGTGAGAATAAACTGGAAAAACAAGGATTGGATGATTGAAATAATAAGGGGTCTGGGTAAGGGTTATGTCTCTTGCATGTTCAAATCTGCAGAGCATGCCCAAGCTATGTTGCAACATGGCACATGGATAATCTGTGGACAAATTTGCTACCTCCAAGCCTAGACATTTGAATTTCACCCTAAAGGACCCTCTCATTCTCGTTATCCAATGTGGCTGGAGTTGCCATTTTTAAACTTAGTCTTCTTACCATATCTTAAGGACATTGTGGCACAATTGGGTAAAGTTATTTGGTGCAAACAAAGCTATGACAAATTTTCCAATCTAAGAGTTCACCAGAGAGTTTGTTTGTGTAGAAGTGGACTTGAACAGACCTCTACCAGAGAATATTAAATTATATGGACTTGAAATTGATTAGTCAATCGTTTATTTGAATAAGCCCAATGCTTGTTTTTTTCTGTCGACAAGAGGGTCATTTAATCTGAGACTGCCCTGTTTAGAAAATCAAGGTTTCCTCTTCCCTTTCACAAGCCCCACCAGCCAAGCCTACCCCTAATCCTACCTTACAGTCCAATCCAATCATCAAAACTCCACTGCCTTCTACCCATCAAATGAACAATAGTACTCCCTCTTCTAGTCCTCATTCTACTGTTGAATCCCCTATTTTGGCTAGTGCTTCCTACAAGGATGTCATTATGAATGATGATTGGAAAACGGTCCAAAAACAAAAGGAACTTTCTTCCCCTTCCTCAAATTATCATTCCGCTCATAATGAACTTGCTACTCCAACTTCTTCTAGGTTGTTTAAATCCTCTCGTAGATCTTTGTCACCCCCTCCTAATTCTCGACAACGGTTCAGATCCCCTTTTGGTGGTTCAATTGAAAAATTGATCAATGATCAAGAAGTTCCCATCTCTAATCACTATGGAGTCTTGCCACAAGAGGAGAATGATTCTCTTGATGTTTCACCATGAGGTTCAGAATATTATCTTGGAATGTGAGAAGGCTTTCCCACCCTCATTGTAAATTTAAAGTCAATGACACTCTTGAGAAATGGAAGCCTGATGTACTTATGCTAGAAGAAGTTAAGATTGGTAATGAATGTTTAAATATGTCTCTTTTCAATCTATGGAAATATGTTATGTTTGTTCATACCTTGCATAAGGAGGGTAGCAGTGGGGTTGTTCTCAGATTGGCTCCTTTAATTTCCAAACATGTCATTGATAAGGGTGAGGACCCAACCCATAACTGTGTTTGGTCCCTCACCTTTATCAATGGACAACCTCTTGGTTTCTATTCAATTTATGCACCTAACAATCTAAGAGAAATAGTTGTTCTTTGAGACTAGATGTCTAAGAACCTTCCTATTGTTGATTGGGTGTTAGGAGACTTTAACATGGTGGAGCATCACAAGGATCGCAATTGGTTTAATCATTTTAAGCTCAAACAAGAAGAATTTGAAAAATGGATTTATTGTAGGAATGTGCTTGGATTTGTCGATCCTCTTCACAACCAATTCTCTTGTCATGCCAATAACTGGTACACTTGGTCTAATTGCAAATCAGGTAATGATAGGAAACTAAGCAAATTGAATCGTTTCTATTTATCTCTTAATATCAAGTTGGATAAGTTATCTCAGGATTTTTGGGTTTTAGTGGATTATTCCAAAACTTTATCTAATCATTATCCAATTGTTTGTTCTTTGTTCTCTTTGGAGAATGTTGAGGCTGAGTCTTCTTCTCAACTTCCTATCAAGCTTAATATTTATCATCTTAAAAATAAAGAATGTGTTTCAACTTTAGTGGGGATTTGGAACTCTATTCCTAAACCTCTTGAAGGAGACTCATGGGTGAGATGGTGAATTTCTTCTATATCACAATGTGTTGAGTTTCTTCATTCAGAAGAAGAAGAATGGATTGGAAACGTAAATGCAATGAAAAATATCTCCAAGGATAGCTAGAACTTGCTCGAACGAAACTTAATCTTGATCCTCTTAATGAAAATCTTCAAAAACATATTGTTGTTACATAAGCTTAGCTGTGAAAACTTGATCATTATAGAGGACAGGGTGCCAAAATTAGAGCCAAAATTAAATGGATCAAGGAAGGGAACAAGGGTTCTAAATATTTTTGTAATCATCTTAACTATAAGCATAAAAAAGAGAAAATTGAAGCTATAAGGGATGAAAGTGGACACCATACTGATCAAGCAAAAGTTATTAATCTATTTCATAGTTTTTATGAAAGGTTGTTTAGAGAAGAAACTAACTAGACTGATATCCAACATGCATTGGAAGATAGCAAACACAAATTTATTCCAAATATGATTGATCCAGGTTATAGCAAATATTTGGATAGAATTCTCTATTTGGAGGAAATTGAACGTGCTTTATTTTGTATGAAACCAAATAAAAGTCTTGGCTTTGATGGTCTTCCTGTTGAATTTTATCAAACTACGTGGAAGCATATTAAGGATGATTTTTATATGCTATATTTGGAAGCTTTTCAAAGTGGTTCTTTGGGTCCTATTATCAACAAAGGTATTATCAAACTTATTTCTAAGGGGAAGAATGAGGATACCATTACTGGTTGGCATCCAATTACGTTACTAAACACTTCACATAAAATTATTGCAAAGGCTTTAGCAATTAGAATTAAGCCCATTGTTCAAATGATTGTGAGAGCTGAGCAAACAAGGTTTTTAAAAGGTAGATATATCCTTGATAACCTTATGCTAGCTTGGGAGACTATGGAATGGGCACAACAATCAGGCCAAAATGCTTTGATAGTCAAGTTGGATTTTGACAAAGCCTATGATAGAATTCGTTGGAGCTTTATCCTTAAGATGCTTCATTGGTTGGGTTTTGGTCCTAAAATTCAAAAACATGTTTAAATGTTGTTTCAAGATGTTAATGCTCAATTGATTATTAATAAAAATATGTCTGACTCTTTTGAGTTACAACATTCCATAAGGTAGGGATGTCCTCTTTCTCCCTTTTTATATGTTCTTACAGTTGATGCCTTGGGTTATTTTTTGCATAAATCTCATCAAATGAAACTTATCAAAGGGATTTCTATCCCTCAAAACTAGGTGGTTATTAATTCCCACTTTGTTGATGATAGTATGCTATTCTTGCATAATTCTAAATAGGAGGTGAACAATGCTTTGCAAATTGTTAACTTGTACTGCGAGTTATCTGGCTCCCTTATTGTTAAGCCACAATGGATATCGAAAGAATGGAGGAAAATTAAGCATGTGAGATAACTAGATATCTAGGTATACCCTTTGGTTTGGGAGTTTCTCTTTCTGATATGTGGACTTGGTTCTTAAACAAAATTAAACATAAGTTGTTCAATTTTGGCAATAAATTTTTGTCCTTAGCTGGCAAGATTCAAGTGGCTAATAAGATTCTTATTGCTTCCCATGTGTACTACTCTTCTTGTTGGATTCCTTCCAAACAAGGCTATGAGGAGCTCAATAAAATAATCTGTAAATTCTTGTGGTCCAAATGGGATGGTAGTGGTGGCTTTATTGCTTCTTCATGGTTTCATTATATTCAGCCAAAACACAAAGGTGAAGTAGGGCTTATTGATCCCCAAACCCAAGGGATTTTCCTTGCTGCAAAATGGATTATAAGAGATTCTAACGGAGATGAACCATGGAAGATTTTAGTTCGTCAAAGAATTATGGATGCTTCTATTAAGAAGAAATGGCAAGAGGTTCGTTGGCTGGATAAAATGCTTTTACCTCCTCACTTTAGAATCAAAGCCTCTTTTCCCATGTAGTCTATTTGGAAAGCTTGGCAAAAAGTTAGCATTTTTTTTAAATTGGAATGGATCTTCCTTGCAGACAGGGTTTAGCTTTGTTTCTATGTCAATTTGGTGGAACAAAATAATTTCTTATCACGATATGCCATTGGCTTTATGTTTCCCAAGACAAGCTCATTATTTTTTTAAAAAGGGAGTTAGACAATTTAAAGATCTTTAGGATTTTGACATTTTTGATTGGATTCCTTGGAACAACATTAAGGAGCAGTAGGGCTGAATTCTAGTTACGAACAATTCATAATTTTTATTAAATCTCTAGTTCCGATAGATCTAACGATGAAGTTTTGTACTTCAAGGGACTTATTTTTCTTTAGAGATTGGAAATGGTTATCTTACAACCACTTCAATAATCTTCCATTAAAAAATGTATATTTAAAGTTGCTTCCTAGTTGGAATATTATTAATCATTTGAATCAAAAGTGGAAATGTAGACTCAACACTCATTTTTGGTGTAAATTAAGTGCACAAATATGGCATTCCAAAGTTGACTTTGACTCATAAGTATTGGTTTGGAAGATATTGCACTGCAAGCTACCTATGGGAGATAGATTGAAGTGCATTATGGTCCAACCAGCAAATTGCCCCTTTTGTAAGGTTGTGGAAAGTTTGAGGCACACTTTTTGGGATTGTGTTTATGTTAAAAGGCAATGGTTTACTGTTTTTAGAGACTTCTTAGTTATTTTTAATCATGACTTAACTTAGAAAGAGGTTGTTTTTGGGTTTGGTATGCAAAAGGATGTGATTTTTGATTCTATTTGACATGTTATTTTGAAAAATATATGGAGAAATCGGTGTGCTGCAATGTTTTCTAATAATTTTTATTAGGTTGTTGGGACTTTACGGATTTAATCTGACATATGTTTTTAGGTGGTTGTATTTTTTCATAGATTCAGGTAATACGTAAGAAGAATGAGAGAGCTAAACATCAATTGCAGTAGATTAAAGATCAGATAGTGAAGTTTCAGTTGGACAATAAACTTGATCATAATATTATACAACTTTTGTCTATGTAATTGTATTTTATGGTTGATATCTTGTACTGCTTCAGTGAACGTCATTGGCTCTTGTAGATATTGTATACTTTGTCTGGAATTTTGGCTAGTCATGTTTTACAGCTACTATTGGTAGCTTTATTCTTGTAAATTCTTTTACTTTGTTCAATACCAAAAAAAACATTCATTCATTTTGTGCTTAAATTGTTGTTTTGGGGTAGGTTGAGAAGTGTCAAATGATGTCAGTCATGCCAACCGCTGAAAACATTAGCATGTATTGCAGTTTGCACACATGTTTCTTGTTACAGTTTTGTCTGTGTTATCAATCAAGGGCTTAAATTTTATAGCTATTCACTTGTCTTAGATTTTCATGGTTGGCTTATATTTTTTTGTATCATGAATGGTCTTCAAAATTTCTAAATTATATTTTACAAATAATGTCATTGGCCATCAAATTTAACATTTAATTGAATTAAGAATCACTATTATCAATTTTGTGTATGCATTTAATTTTTCTTTGAGTGACCCACCATCGCTTCATTGCCTATGCTTTTCAAGAGGACCAAGGAACAGTTCAGGGCCTAGTTTTGATGGTTTGTATGACTATATGTATGTCACAAAAAAAAATTGTGCACATACTTTTGTTTCCCGTAACAAAATCTCATGGCTTTTGATGTTACATTGATCTCTTAAGCAAGTAGTTGTACATATATCTAGTTTTTTTATGATATATATATTTTAAGTTGGACTTTTGAAGGGCAATGATAAATGGATACCAATCACTTATATGTTAGATTATTTTTTTGAGATTATCATGGTGAAAATTTTGCTTGCATTCCAATCCCTAGTATATTCTATTAATTTTTGTGATTAGCATAGTAGTGGTCCCAAATAAAGTTGCTTAAGTTAGGTTGAGATGTGTAGACATAATGGGTGGAATTTGAATCTTTTTTGGAATTTACATTTTCAATTGGTAAGAATGAGGCCTGAAACCATGAATTCCCTATTATACCAACAAAAGAAACTTGTTTACGAGTAGAAAGGAGCTATATATATCAATGGAAGAAGATTGTATATTGGCATGAGATAGGTTTTAGGTTGAAACTTCACACTATATAAGGAGTTGTATATCGGTGGAAGAAGATTGTATACCGACATGAGACAAGTTTTAGGTTGACACTTCACACTATATAACCTATCAACTAATTAGCTATTTAATTTTCAAATAAAAATGAAATAAAGAGAATCCACAAGCAAACTAATTAAAATAATGTTTAAACTTCAAGTTTTGTTAGAATTGTGAAAAACACAAGCCACAAGATCAAATGACGAATAAAGATTCCTTCCATACAAGAGATCTACAAACAAAGAATTGCTATATTCCTAAACAAGAAAAAATATAGAATGAACCTCAAGAATCTTCAAGTAAAACAAGAGTCCTCAAAGGTTGAGATTTCAAGAGTTTGAAGAGAGATAATGCAATGAGAGTTGAGTGCTATATAGGAGCAACCTTAAATGAGAAAGGGAACAGATCATGACAAGTGTCAATACTCATGTAATGAGATAGAATGATCTAATAATCTCTCTAGTTAACATAGTAAATCACTCCTAAGTTTAGCTTAAGTGCATGAGAATATATTAGACTAATAATTA
>VDFB02150561.1:0-14682 GCA_007258455.2 Sequoia sempervirens
AATGACCAAGCCCAACCAAATGAGCTAGTTGATTGATTCCATCGTGCAGAAGGCATCTGCTAAAGTGTCCCCTCCTTTTCCATAGAGGTTGGAAGGTGAAAATGTAAAAAAACATGAGGAACCTACCTTTGACATTCTTGACCAGCTAAAGCATATATGTGTGAAAATTCCCTTGTTCCAAGCAATCAAAGAAGTACCTATCTATAGTAAGGCCATCAAGGAGGCATGTTTGAAGAAACCAAGGAGGAAAAAGAAAGACCCTCAAACTATCCATGTCATAGGCCAACTCTCTGACTTAATGCTAGGGAAGCTTAGCATCCCAAAATATTTAGATCTAGGAAGCCTTGTTGTGGAGATCAATGTTAATGGGTTGCAAATTAAGAATGCTTTAGTAGATCTTGGTGCAGCTATCAATGTCATGACAAAGGACCTAGTTGTAAAACTTAATATTTTAGACCTAAGAACTACACCTACAATATTACAACTTGCTGATAGCTCAACTGTCAAACCTGATGGGGTAGTTGAAGATCTAGTAGTCACCTTGGATTCCTAGGAGTACCTTGTTGATTTTATGGTCTTATCTCCAAAGGCATCATTGGGGAATACCCTGTCATACTAGGAAGGCCTTGGTTGGCTACTGCTGATGCTTACATTGGTTGTAGATCGGGTAACATGACAATATCTGATGGGTATAGCACAAAGAAGCTCACACTCTATTCTCTAGCCCTACCCCAACTTGAGTCTGGAAAGGTTGTTTGGCCAGATTTGGGAGGAGAGGAGGAAGTGAACTCCGTGGCCAATTTAATGATGATTATCAGAGAGCCTTTCATTGCACAACAAGAAGAAGATATACTGTCCAATATCCTGCTGAATAACTATGGTACCGAATACTTTCATTGTGAAAAAATTCCATGTTTGTTGCAAACTATTCTTCTTCTGTCTACATCAACTCATTATCCTACAACAACAGATTGCTTACACACCTTGCTACCCCACAATGTAGACATGACATTTTTGTTTGAAGTATCTATGGTAGATTTAACCTCCCAAGTTGAGGTAGCTATAGGAAAAACCTTGAGCATTAATAAAAACCTCACCAGTGAGCAACAAGAATCTATGATCAAAATGCTTACCAGTCATAAGTCAACTTTTGCTTGGGAATATGATGACATGAAGGGTTTAGACCCAAAACTCTGTACACATCGCATATACATTAACATGAGTTCAAACCCGTCAGGAAGCCTCAAAGAAGAATCAATCCAACTTTGAGAGAAATTGTTAAAGAAGAATTACAGAAAATGTTAACAGCTGGCTTTATCTACCCAATCTTGGATAGTCAATGGGTTTCCCCATTGGTTATTGTTACTAAGAAAGGAGGAAAATGGAGGGTATGTGTAGATTATAGAGAGCTCAACTTGGCAACAAAGAAAGATTACTTTCTTCTTCCATTCATTGATCAAGTTCTAGATAATTTAGCTGGGAAAAAGTACTTCTCATTCTTAGATGGATTTAGTGGGTACAATCAAATCAAGATTGCTCCTAAGGATCAAGAAAAGACTATTTTTACATGCCCTTGGGGAATGTTTGCCTATTTAGTTTTGCCTTTTGGTCTTTGCAATGCACCTGCAACTTTCCAGAAGGCAGTCATAAGTATCTTCTCAGACATCTCATATGATTGCATGGAAATATACATGGATGACTTTACTACTTATGGTACAACATTTGAGGAAGCTCAATCCAACTTGGAGAAATTACTACAGAGATGTGAAGATCACAACCTATCGGTGAATAGTCAAAAGTGTTTCATGATGATGCAAGAGGGAATAGTACTCGGTCGCCATATTTTTGCTGCATAGGAATACAGGTTGACCCTGCTAAGATTGAGGTCATCTCTAATCTCCCCTTTCCTGCCAAGCAGAAAGAAGTAAGGAGATTTCTTGGCCATGCTGGATACTACAGAAGATTCATTAAGGACTTAAGCCAAACAACAGGCCCCTTATACAGTCTACTAAAGAAAGATGTAGATTTTTCTTAGACTAAGGAATATGAAAAAACATTCCTTGATTTCAAAAGTCACCCTTACACAGGCACCTGTTCTGAAAGGACCTGATTGGTCACTTCCATTTCATATTCATACTTATGCATTGGATTATGCCATTGGAGCAGTGTTAGGGCAGAAGGATAGATCAACAAAACATGCACTCTACTATATAAGCAAAAATCTACAAGGGGCTGAATTCAACTGCATTGTTACAGAAAAATAAATGTTGGCAATCATCTATGCCCTCAATAAATTTAGGCATTACTTCATTGGTTATCAAATATTTGTCCACACTGATCATGCAGCAATCCAATATCTCATGAACAAAAGCTCAATATCCAGGAGACTGGCCAGATGGTTATTGCTGATGTAGGAATTTGACATTACAATTATGGAAAAGCCAAGTAAAGCCAATGTGGTTGCTGATTTCCTTTCTAGAATTCAAAGGCAAGATGACTCTGCACTTATTGAAGACTCCTTTCCTGATGAGCACATGTTTGCAATCAAGGTTATTCAACCATGGTATGTGGATATAGCAAATTATCTGGCCACAGGAAGAACTCCTCCTCAATTCTCCCCTAAGGAAAAAAGATTATTAGCAAAGAAAAGCTTTAACTTTTCTTGGATTGTAGATTGCATGTTTTATCACGGGGCTAGATGAGTTATGAGGGAGATATTGTTACCAAAGAGGGAGGGACATTCATGATATATTACATGCAAGCCATGATGAGCCGTGTGGTGGACATTTTGCTGCCAAAAGAACAACAATGAAAATTTTAAATATTGGCTACTATTGGCCAACTCTGCATAGAGATGCAGCCAAATATACCAGGAGATGTGACAAATTCCAAAAGATGGGAAGACCAACTCGATCTGATGAGATGCCTCTATTTCCACAATTTGTTGTTACACCCTTTGATAAATGGGGATTGGATTTTGTGGGACCAATTGATCCACCTTCCAATGGTAAGTCCTACATCCTTGTATGCACAAATTATGTGACAAAATGGGTTGAGGCTAAACCTATAAAACATGCTAGGGATAATAAAGTAGCTGAATTCCTCTATGAGGAAATATTCACTAGGTTTGGTGTCCCTAGGGAAATAGTGACAGATCAAGGAGCACAATTCACTTCTACACTTATCACAGCCTTAGTAAATGAATACAATATAAGGCATAGGAAATCAAATCCTTATCACCCCCAGGCCAATGGCTAGGTTGAGGTCACCAATAGGGACATAGAGGCCATTTTGACTAAAACTGTAGATTTGCATAGGAAGGATTGGGCCACATGGTTACCCGAAGCTATATGGGCCTACCGTACTACCTGGAAGACTGCTACAGGATATACACCTTTTGAAATGGTGTATAGTAAAACAGTTGTGATTCCAATAGAATTCAAACATAAGACTCTAAGAATAGCATTAAAGATGGACATGGATTTAACAAATGAACAAAAGGACAGAGTCATGCAACTTAATGCTTTGGATGAGCTCAGAAGGAATGCCCTGCAGCATACTCAAATCATACAGCAACAAAGGAAAAAGTGGCATGACTGACATATCAAAACGAAGCAATTCTCTGCCAGTGACTAGGCGTTGCTCTATGACTCGAGGTACAAAGAAAATCAAGGTAAACTCAGAATCGGATGGTTTGGCCCATATGAAACTGAACATGTATTTGATAATGGTTCAATTCAATTAGTCACAATTGATCCTGTTCGATTCAAGCTACTGGTTAATGGACACCGTCTTCGGTTGTATCGTAAGTCAGCCTCAAAAGAAGAATTCATGCAACAGTTTGTTCAGGATCCTGCCATCAATCTTCTTGCAGCAAAAGGCTTTAGCCTTTCTCCTACAGCTTCACAATAATGTTTTAAATGCATGCTCATAATAAAGGTTTCCTTTTAAGGAAACTCTTTTCTTCGTTCCCACTCATCGCCACATCTCACTTTTTTATCTTCCATTCCATCCATCTGTTTCATCCATACATCTCATCCATCCACATCACTCATCCACCTCATTCATCCGCACCACCTTTAATTATGATTTCATTCCCAACTATTATATCATACTAAAGCCGTCATCTTTCTCAGCACGTACGAGCATTAATTGAAAGGTACGTGATATCTTTTGTTGTCGCATCATTGATTCATTTCATTTTATTCATTTACTACTATGTCTATATTAGTCATTATTGCCCAATCTCCGCCTATTCTTTAGTACATGTGTGGACACATGTCATATTTTAAGTAGGGGGCAGGATAATCCATTTCACTTACGCTGTTGTCACAACTGTTCAGATATGTTTCTTTATTATTTTCTGGTACTTTCCAAAGTATGACTACATGTTTCACCTTAAATTATAATTAAAATTGCTTGTTTAAGTAGTTATAACAATTATTACATGCAAACATCTTTTGATTTCATTCTTGGAAAAGAAGAGAAAGTGATGACAGGGCAGAAAGAGCAGAGCAGAAAAGTAAAAAGTTCAGAAAAGAGTTTAAGTTTTAGTCGAGACAATTGTGAATATGGGTGGTCAACTGGTAAGACATGAGCATGTAGCTCATGAGATATTGATGCAGAATCCTCAAACAGCTCAAGCATTCAGCCTCAATGGTTGGTTGAACTAAGTTTTGAGGTTAAATACTTACAATGAGGAAGCTGTAGGTGAATTTTTAAGAACTTTTTCTGAAGGAGAGGCTACAGTATGGGGTTTAACAGTAGCTGTAACCAAGGAACGAATTGCAGAGGTAACTGGGCTTCCAGTTGTAGGAGAGAATTTTTCTTCAGATGTTGTTTCTGCTAGGGCAGAATTTACAATACCAACTGACAGACCCTTGGAGGTCTCTAAGAAAGGATGCAAGCGAGTGTCGTTGCCTCCCCCATATCCAGAATATGCTGCTTTCATAATCAGGGACTTAATATGTGAAGGTCATTTTTCTTACCTACATTCCTACCATTTTAAATTGCTGAGTCATATGAGGCATGGGTTAGCCATTAATGTCCCAAACTTTTTGTTAAATCTTTTGAAGCAATGCGCTCATGAAACCCAAAGAGGGAGGGATAATTTTGTTGCCCATCATGCCCTTATTAAACTGTTGATTGAATGCTCCTTGAGGGATGTGTCACCTCTTTCCTGGCAAGAATTTGTTGCCCAAAAGAGCCTGCAACTTCCAGAACCTCCTAGGGCACTTGCTCCA
Source organism: Sequoia sempervirens (assembly GCA_007258455.2). Lineage (NCBI taxonomy): Eukaryota > Viridiplantae > Streptophyta > Pinopsida > Cupressales > Cupressaceae > Sequoia > Sequoia sempervirens. The sequence continues at coordinate 5,244 of VDFB02150561.1, forward strand.
TAGCCTAAGAAAAAGAAAGAGAAAATAGCATCTACCAGTAGGGAAGCAGGGCAAGGGTCATCTAGTCTTGCGACCCCTAGTCCTGCAGCGTTCACACCAGAGTCCTCTGCCCAGGTGCAAACTAGGTCTGCCAGTAGGAGAGAAAAAGGAAAAACAAAGGCAGGAGAGTCATCTGGGGCAGAACAAACCCCATAATCTGACCCTCATCCTCAAAAAAGGCAACGCTCTTCTCCTGCAGCACCTTCTTCTACAGCAATTTCTCCTATAGCAATGCCTGTTGCCACCACAAGTTCACCATCATCTTTTGATAAGGCAAAGCCCTCTAAGAAATTCAGAAAGAGGAAAGCTATGAGAGCACCTCTGGCAGCTGCAACATTTCCAAGAAGAGTTTCAACAAGAAAACAATGTAAAGTCTCCCCTGCTTCACCTCAACCTAAAGTTATCATAATTTCAGAGGAATCTGTAGGTTCTAAACATAATGTCTCTCAGGATGTATTTGAGAATGTTGCACAGAGTCCATTTGTTATTCCTAAAGAAGAACAAATTGAGACAAGGAAAGTTGAGTATATCGAAAGGGGGGTACCAAGTCTCGATGACTTGGCTGTTGTGGCTATGCATATTTCAGAGGAAGCACAGTCTTCTCCACTGCAGCAACAAGAATTTATCCTACAGCAAGGGGAAGAACAGCATGAACAATTGGAAGGGGCCAATGAAGCTTCATTACCCCCTGAAACCTGTCAAGCCATGGTTGTCTACAAAATGACATTTTTGATTGAATTGCTGGAATATCTTAGAAACACTTGGAGACCAGTCACATTGCAGACCTTGAGTTTCTGCCACCTAGCCAAGACTGAAATGCAACAAAGTCTTTGGGAGGAAGAAAAGAAGAAACTGAAAAGAGACATTGAAGGGGAAAATAGGAAATTCAGGAGTTAAAGGAGAAAATGAATGAAATGATGACAATAACTGTTAAGATTATGGAGTGTAGACCACCGCCAAGAGTTTATGTTCTTTGTCTCAAGGAACAATTTTTGTGGTTCCAGTTAATGAGAATTTCTAGGAATCTAGATCCTGTTATTCACACTGCTAAAGAATTCCATGATGCATACCAGGCAGCTCCTAATTGGCTAAGAAATTCTTTGTGCAAATTTTATTTGCATGGATTTATAATTCCCTTTGAAACAGAGTGGAATCCACTTCTGTACATTGGCAACATTCATTTAAGATCACTCATGTCTTGGGCAGCAAACGAAGCTAATTATGGCAGGTAATTGGAAGCATATGAAGAAGCAGAAAGTGATGAGCCTATTCCATTGCACCCTGAGAGTTTAGACCCCTATACAATGTTGAAAACTTGGCTTACTGTGGCATATGGCCATAATAATAATATAGTCAGGATGAAAATATTCAATCTCTGAAAATAGGTGTATGATGAGTTTCAAGAACATACATACTCATTTTGGAAGTTGTCATACTCCAGAATTGAGAAGAGATGGGAGAGATTGACTGTTGGGTTAAGAAGGTCTGAGCCTCACAGTCCCCTGAATTTTATAGCAGCTCTCAGAAGATCAAATAGATACATACAGTTGGGCCTTCAAAAGAGGTTTGAGCTGTGGTTTCCCTTGACATTTAGACCTCCTATGTTGATGTGGCCTCTTTATCCCTACCAAGCTACAAATATTAATGAAGATACAAAAGCTCGTAGGTATGAAAGGTGGCAGAGTTTCAGAGGTTTTTATTATAAATTCATAACTTCATTTCAGGGTCATCCTCAACCACTAATTTCAAAGAGACCACCAGAAAGTTTAATGCTGGAGGACCAGCATCAGGTTAAGTAGGGGGAAAAATGATGAGCCCAAAGTATGCTCATAATTTGAGTATCATGGTGTACTTTTAATACCCTTACTTTTTTTGTTCATGGTTGTTTAAACTCTTTAGAAACCTTTTATTGGGGGATATCCTGTAGCAATACACTTTTATATTCATGTAGCCTATCATGTTGATATGTCTATATTTATTACCCTAATTGAATTTCCAAATGACTGGTATAACACATGTAGTTTTTGAATGATGAAGTAGAATTTGATATATGCGTTGTAATGTGAATATCATGTAAAGTATAGGTGCATGTTTACGTTAGGCTTATGTTGCCTTGTGTTTTAGCAGGTTGTTGAAAGGCCTTCAGTCAAGTCAAGCTCGGTGATCTAAACTTCTTGATAAGTCCATTTCACACGCACGACTTCGAGGAAGTTATTTTGGCGATGACTCTTTGACCGAAATTGTTGGGAAGGAATTTAAATGTCAATTAATTTGGAAAGAGTGGAATGTTGAATTCTCTCTCTGAATCGTGTTGAGCAGATAAGTTCATTTATTTAGTTTGTTCCTCGATTCCTGGATGCATTTACATCCACGTATTTCTCTGTTTGGGTTAGTTAGTTGTTTTTCTGATTTAAATAAGTGTTCCTCCTACACGAGTGAGCAAGCATAGTGAGATAGAAAGGATATCATGTAAAAGTTAGTATGATAATAAAAAGCAGAGTTTGTATGGCAAGAGATAGAGTTTTTTTTTAGTTTTCATATGAATAGAACAATGTACACCATTCTGAGTTTATGAATAAAATTTGATGAAGTTCTAAGTTCAGTACTTGCATAATTAGTTGATGTTTGCTAAGGGGGCCCACTTAGTAAGTATCTCTAGTCAGTTAGTTAGTCATTCATTTTTCTATTAATCATAAGTTAGATTTCATTTTTGAAGTTTCTGTGCAAACTCAGTCATATATTGTTCCTACAGCATAGGGAATCCATCCCTGTGTCTGTTCCTGCAGCATAAGGCCAGTTCATAGTTTGTTTCTCAGTCGTAGCTATTATGATTTCCACTTTGGTTAAAGTATGGTTGAGTTTAGAGAACTTAGCATTACCTTCATGTATAGCGTGGAGTAGAATTCTTTCCAAGTATTTATTTCCATTAAGTTGTGACTAAAACTAGTTCTTAGTGCATATATTGTGTTGCTCCATTTCAAGTATACGTTTCCTAGTTTGACAAGTAAATGAACAACCATGAAAAGATATTAGTCACACGGAATGTCAATTTCGGGATAGGTTTTACGTGATTTTCATATCTTGTGAGCGCGACCACTCAACTCATTGGGAAGGTTCTGATTTTGGATGATTACTAATGGGTTAATGGATACCTTCCAAATGCATCCATCTAAGAAAAGGTCCCGAATCTCTTGGTAAAAATGAATTGGCTAGTCACACAAATTTACAATCTCTGTTTGTAGATTGTAATATTCAATGTTCATGCTCATTTTTTCCCATACACCAAAGAAACAATTGAAGAAATGAGCATAATTATGATATTTGACGTAATTGTAATTTGGCCCTTTTCCGTCAATTCTCCTTAACATCTTTTATCTCGCAACTTGTATGGGAGACTCAGTTCCTCTATGCGAGCAAGGACATTGCATGGAAGATATGGGTGGTAGTTGGTCAACCAACTAGAGACCCATGCTTTTTCATTACCCAACATATTGTATACCTGCATCAAATAAATTATTAGCTTTCACATATTGACCATACGAAGTAGAATTAGAACAAGCACAATTAAATAACACATAACCCACTATGTTTTCCATCCTACCAATATGTTGTGCATTTTTGTTTTGTTAATCATACGAAGAAATGGAAATGTGACTTTCACTCAAAAAAATAGATGTGCTGCATGTTCATAGTACATGTATTTACTTAAGAGATTCTACCTATTCTTGAGAGGTTGACCTTTCACCAAGCAAAATCAAATATGTTGTGCATTTTTGTTTTGTTAATCATATGAAGAAATGGAAATGAATTTTTTTCTCAAACAAATAGATATGCTACATGTTCATAGTATTTGTATTGACTTAATGGATTCTACATGTTCTTGAGAGGTTGACCTTTCACCAAGCAAAATCAAATAACACAGAACCCACTATGTTTTCCACCCTGCCAATATGTTGTGCATTTTTGTTTTGTTAATATTACAAAGAAATGGAAATGCAATTTTCTCTCAAATAAATAGATATGCTACATGTTCACAGTATGTGTATTGACTTAAGAGATTCTACCTATTCTTGAGAGGTTGACCTTTCACTAAGCAAAATCAAATAACACATAACCGATTGTGTTTTCCACCTTGCCAATATATTGTGCATTTTTATTTTGTTATCATACGAAGAAATGGAAATGCAATTTTTCGCACAAACAAACATATGTGATACATGTTCATAGTACGTGTATTGACTTAAGAGATTCTACATGTTCTTGAGAGGTTGACCTTTCACCAAGCAAAATCAAATAACACAAAACCCACTATGTTTTCCACCCCACCAATATATTGTGCATTTTGTTTTGTTAATCATACCAAGAAATGGAAATGCATTTTTTTCTCAAACAAATAGGTGTGCTACATGTTCATAGTACGTGTGTTGACTTAAGATATTCTACCAATATGTTGTGCATTTTCTTCTGTTAATCATACCAAGAAATGGAAATGCAAATTTTGATCAAACAAATATATGTGCTACATGTTCATAATATGTGTATTGACTTAAGAGATTCTACCTGTATTCACTTGAGAGATTCTACCCATTCTTTAGAAATTGAGGAAGGAACGTGTGCAGTATGTGCCATGGACAAAGCAGCTACAAAGCTACATAAGAGTATTGAAGAAGGTGCATGTGCAGTATGTGCAATGGACATATGGCAACACACAAGTGGAGCAGTGTGTACTAGAAGGCCTGAAATTAAAAAGGAATCTGCTATGAAAACAATTGAAAAGAAGCGACCAAAGTGAAAGATATAGATAATATTTTGACTGAACATATTCTTCTTGCTCTTCATAGGTTGTGGAAGGAGCATGTGCAGTATGTGCAATGGGAAAATGGCAATGCACAACTGGAGCAACAAGTACTAGAATGCATGAAATAAAAAGGAATCTATTGTACAAGCACTTGAAAAGAAGAAGTGAAGAAAAACAAAATGAGTTGGGTGGAAACATGAAAGTCTGATGTCAAAATTGTAGACAAATTCTGTGAACAACTTTTTGAAAGGACACAATTGCATTTTCTAAGTAGAAAGACACTCCCAATGCTGACTTCATTTTATTCTTGGAGTGTACGAAAGAAAAAAAAATTCATGACGAAATAACTGACATGGGATTGTGTGTTTTCCAACATGACAAACAATGTGAACATTTTATTTCTTCTAATTAGATAAAAAAAGGGAAATTCCATATTTACGTCACCAAAGAGTTGTTCTAAAATTTGAAGGTGGACTTCATTACATTTTTGGAGTGTATGAAACAAAACCTTTTCATGAGGGAATAACCAAGAGGAGATAGTGTGTTTTCCAACACTGCAAACAATGTGAGCATTTTATTTGTTCCAATCAAATGAAGAAAGTGAAATGTCATTTTGACTGTACCAAAGAGTTGTTCAAATAATTGAAAGTGGACTTCATTACACTCTTGGTCACAATGAAACAAAAACTTTTCATAACAAACTAACTAACATGGGACAATGAGTTTTCCAACACTACAAATAATGTGAGCATTTTTTTTTGCAACGGACAAATGGAAACACACAAGTTAAGCAACCTATGCTAGAATGCCTAAAATGAAAAAGGAATATGCTATGAAAACACTTGAAAAGAAGCGACCAAAGTGAAAGAGATAGATAATGTTTTGACTGAATATATTCTTCTTGCTCTTTACAGGTTGTGGAAGGAGCATGTACAGTATGTGCAATGGGAAAATGACAATGCACAACTGGAGCAGCAGGTACTAGAATGCATGAAATGAAAAAGGAATCTATTGTACAAGCACTTGAAAATAAGAAGTGAAGAAAAACATAATGAGTTGGGTGGAGACACAAAAGTCTGATGTCAAAATTGTAGATAACTTATGTGAACAATTTTTTGAAAAGAAGACATGCTTACCTACATATAGAGATTCATCGATGTATGCTTCTGCATTCCTTAGTAACTCTTCAAGAAGCACCAGAGTGAACACACGTTGGCCGACATCAGCTTGTCACTGTAGCCAAAATTTTATAGGGAAGCATGCTATTGCATAATGTCATACCAAAAAATGGACTTACCTACATATAGTTGTTAAATTGGAACCATACCTTCCATTGGGTTTACACTCACGTAAGATAGTTGTCAATGAGGACTCCTTTTCACAGATTGGAATGCTAAAGCGAACAAAAAAGACCAAAAAAAAAAAAGAATTTTTTTGACGTGGTAGAAGCTGGTTAATGGAAAAACAAATCTATAATACCATTCCTATTACAATATAGAAATCAAAACGGGTTTTCTCATAGTCACCTATATTATATTTCGTATCCTCTGCCCCATCCATAGTAGGTGTGTATGATATCTCACATTGCATATTTACATTCATATTAAAGTTATTATTCATGGACAAGGGAAAGGAGTCACACAGAGGAGTTTGGTGATCTGACTATTATGCAACACACTTTGTACGATGGGTTGCACATCAAGGATGATCCCTACTTGCACTAAACCATGGACGCATGCAAACGGTGCTAGTTGTAGCTGCATCAGGATCCTAAATAAATTCAAATGGCAATGCATTGGATTGTTGTACATCCTATAGAAACCTCTTGATGCACTATGCATATGACTATACTTGTTCTAGACACTGAGGCGGTGTATGCATCACTTTCTTTAATATTTCTTTTGTGTCATTCCAAATACACATTTTTTGCAAATGTTCATGTTTGTGACTAACAAAATGAACTTTTGTAGGGGTGAGAAGATTAGGATTGTTTTCTTAGACGCCCCTGTGACAATGTCTCAGTAAAATTTTTCCCTCTATCAATTGCTTGACCTCTCTCATCTAAATGACAATGCATAAGAAACTTGTATTAGGCGGTAGAAAATGCAAAACACAATTGTCTCCCATAAAGTAACACACTTCAAATTGAAATTCACTTACCATGGACCACCCCTTCAATGATAGATGATCTTTTAATCAGTCTGAAAACCTTAAGGATATGTTTCCAAGTGTTCCCCTACAAACTCCAAGGGAACTCACAAACAAAAAGGTGCTCGCCAAATTTCCAAACGAGGTAGTGGTCACGCCTACTTTGAATTTTCACCCATGTCATCTAGGATGTGTTTCATCTGGAACACAATCATCGTTCGTAATTGCCTTCACTCGCTCCAAACTAGATTTAATATTTCAAATCTTCTAGTTTGTCAGAAAACCATAACGTTGCAACTTTTGCTTTTTTCTAAAGAATGGTTTCATTTTATACACAAGTGTGTAATACAAATAGTCTATTTGCCTTGTGATTTTTTTTTTATGATCACATAAGTATTGAGTTTTTAGCGCGTAATGGTATGACTCAATTGCAACATTTGTATCCTAGTTGGCATGTGGGAATAGTCTGCAATTTTTCATCCACATGGCTATGAAAAAAAGCAATATTCAAGTAAACCACAACATATTAGAGAATGTCAAAGAATATGAATGATGCGAATCGAACAAGGTGACATAAATTATCAACTCACCAATTCAACCATCTCCTTTGCACCAAGTCTTCTTGAAGTACTGTAAAAACTGAGGCTAATCATTGAAATCAAAGAAAGAGTTTAATAGTTGAGTGATGTTGTCTTCACTATCACCAATCGCCATCATGATTGTTCCAAGTCTATGGAAGATGTCCATTTCCCTTTCCTTGACTACGTACTTATGTGCGTTCTTCATCCAAGCCCTTCAAATGTGCCAAATGCATAGAAGCACATGGCATCGAAAGACAACCCTAATAGATAATACAAAACAATATTGTTTAGCGCTCATTTGCATGACAAAGTGGCATTGAAAATAAATAGAAAATGAGAAAGTTACACAAACGAAAAAAACATGCACTTACTATATGGCCTAAATTTCTGTAGTGGCATCATTGGTCAAAAATGCATTGATTCTCCAGTCGGGTCTAGCTCTTCTTCCATGGGCATGCAATACATCTAGCTAGACAAAAATGTCTTCAATCTTGTTTCGTGAGGAGACTACCCATGTAACAGGCACACCACTTTGTTGCTTGTCAAAAACGAGAAAAGTATACAATTCATACTATAGACATAACAAGTTAGCGTGAGCATTGTCAGGTTTATAGCCAATAAGATCATTGAAAAGACAAAACTATTTGTCAATATTTCTAATGCCTCACCCCATATTTGTTAGTGGAAAACATGGAATCCATGGAGATGAATGAATTGTGAGAGTGGCAAACCATCATATCCAACATCCATGGAGTTTGAACCCTGATAATGAAAGATGTATCATTCCCATGGGGTCGTTGAAAGTAGAAGAAGTTTCCAGTGTCCTATCCATTCCACATTACGATACTTATCGAATTGTATCTATGTTTCTATGTGTGAATAGAATGCACCTTTCACAAAACATTCATTAGATTCTTTCTTGTAAGGAATTAATCTCTCTTACTCATCATGCCATAGAAAATAAGATCATTGAGATGTCTGTCCATTATTGTATTGACACTGATGTCCATGAGCAAAAGACTTTCAATATAGCTTTTGCATTATGCAGATAGATTAGGGGTGAACATGGAACACAATTATCTGCTTGTGTCACCAATTCCATGGAAAAATTCACCATTGACATCGATGTGAAGCATTTCTTTGTAGAGCAGATAGACATCATTGGGTCTACCGTGCATAACCTTTGCAATGAAGTGGCATTGGCAACCTCGCTTTTTTACAAATATTTGTTTTCATTTTCGTGGTTGAGGTTGGTTCATGTAGTCTTCAAAACTATATCCACACCAATAGTTGTAAAGAAAGCATCATCTCATCATCTTCAAGCAAGAGAGAGTAAAATATCACTGGACCATACACATGAATGTTGAAAGGTACAAACCTATGCTACATAATTGGTTTGCCATGATTTTTTTCATTGACGAGATCTATGATGGTATACTCTCTTTTTTTCTCATGCATAAATGAAGTTTTAAAACCTTCAACCAACATTTCACCATGAATGAAATCATCGAGTCTGCTATGAGGAATTGTTGCGACAAGGTCAACAACCCCATCCTCTTCGATGGTAATAAGAGTCCATTGTAAATCGCAAGAGGAAAAAGGAGAGCCTCCATCTTGTACATCTTGCACCTCTAGATCGTCTTCCTTCTTCCATTTCAAACCTCTTCCCATTCTAGGTAAGGTAGGAATTGGATGAACATTTAAAATTAGAGTGGATTATGTCAAGCAAAAGATATAAATTATTCATTGAATGTAAATAAAATGTGCTTGCATTGTTGCCACCAACATGAAACCAATAGGAGGTTTCCAACTTCAACTGAGGAAAATGAAAGGTGATAGATTGAATCAAGCTATGCATAAAATATAAAACAAA
>VDFB02150562.1:0-22189 GCA_007258455.2 Sequoia sempervirens
TTAGGAAGGGTTGGGAGAAGGCCTTCATATCAAGTGAGTGTTGATGATCTCGATAATATTTATCAGGAACCTCCTAAGAAGAAGGCAAAGAAGCAAGCTCACTTTGATAGGAATCCTGATAACGAGATTGTTGTAGAGACTGCTGTGCCTCCAGAAGATAAGAATAGAGATGAGGTGAACATGGATGATTTTGTAATGGTCAAGGCTAATCTTGGTAGAAATACCAGACATGCAGATTTGAGTCTCTTCAAAGTTGTATATGAAAACCTACATGAAAGAGTGCTTAAAGATGGAGAAGACAAGGCAGCCCTCAAGGCCGAAAATCAGCAGCTTAAGCTTTTTATTTCTAACCTTGCTCGTGGTTCTTCCCAAACAACTCAGTTGCTGCCCCAGGTCTTAGAGACACCAGCTGATCACCATCAGTTAAGACAGCTGGTCATATGTGGGAAAGAGACTCAGGAGTGGATCGAGAGCTTCATTGCCAGAGGAAAGGAGATCTTGGCTCGGATGTTCCAGTTGAGAGAGAATGCTCATAAACTTCGTCAAAGCATCCAAGGATTTGAACAAACATGGGCTGAAGTAAAACCTAGGCATGAGATTATCATTGTTGATTTAGACACAGCCTACGGTTCAGCAGTTTCAAAGGAGCATAAAAGACAAATCCTTGCTTGGAGAGAGCGTCATGTTTTCAAAGTTAAAACCTATGAGAGGATATCTGAAGAATTCATCACCTACAGACAAAGGGTGGTTGAAGCTCTCCTTTTCATCAGCGAATTTGTCATAGAGATCCCCTCTCAGTACAGTCTTGAAGATGGTTCTTATGTCGGGCTTGAGGAGGTGCAAAATCAGTTCCAGAACGTTGTTCAAAGTTGCAGCCCGGTTGGCGGAAGGATAGGTCATATTTCAGTGATGTCAGCAAAGTTCAATAAAGCGGCCAATGAGATTGAAGATTTCCTAAGATCTATTGAAGATGCCGAAGATATTCTTGAAAAGCGGTGTTTTGCTGTTGATGGTATAGATGCACCGAACCGGGACACAATCTCAGACTTCCTAGCGGATGTGATGGAGCTTTAAAGCAGCTTTCTTCTAGAAGCTTTCTTTCCCGCTTTCTTTCTATTCTTGGAATCATCCTTATCCATTCTTTGAGGATAGAAAGAAGATAAGATGTAATAGTTGGCGTTTCCCACTTTTTCTGCTTTTTAGGGTTTTAGTTGTTATCTTGTTTCTAGATTTAGTAATAAAGCTTGCTTGCTGAGCAAGCCCTAGATTGTGAAAGCAAGGAGATTTTAGGGTTCCCTACTCCTCTGCTTCTCTATAAATAAGAGCCTTTGCTCATTTAGTTTCTTTAACGGTTATTGTGATAACAAAACGCTGAGCCTATTTTGCCTTCTATTTGTTATTCAGTTTCAGTTCAGTTGTATTGTGATAAGCAAATTGTTGAGCCTCTTTAGCCAACAAGGAGTTAGTGAGATTGCTGTTTTCTATTGTGTTAAGAATAAGTTTGCAAGCCTCCTTGGCTGCAATTTCTTATTCAAGGCATGTTAGAAGGGAGTTTTGTTTTAGAGATTTGAGTAATAAAATCATGAGCCTCTTTTGCCTTGGTCTAAAATCTCAGATTTCCGTTATCTATGTTATGCTTTCATGATCTTTATTTCAGCTTACAGTGAAGTGTGTAGGTGTTTGTTGAGAGAGAGATTGTTAAAGTATTTTTGTCAGAAAATCTGCCTTGTTAATTTCTAACTTCTCTTGCTCTGCTATTACTTGAGAGGTTAGGAGCGTCTTTAGTTTAAGTTAGTCGTAGTTGAACTTCTTATTTCAGAAAATCTCAGCTGCGACGTTTGTGTTTAAAAAACCTTGTGCTCTAAGCTGATCAAAAAGATAGGCAACTTAGTTTTAGTTTACTTTCTTTCAAACACCATCAGCAAGAGGGAGCTTCCCCTCCTAATTTGAAGAGCAGTTTATCTGTGCATAGCTGTCCGTTTTCAAATCCGCATTCCAGAGGTGCGAATTTAAACGCCAACAGTTTGACTCAAAATACGTCCATATCAGGCTTGTGCAGTCAGAATCTCAAAATAATCAGTTTTGCCCTAGTGGGACTATTCTGCTTTTTCAGAAGCATATCAGGAGCTCTGAGGTCATCAATGGAGGTCAGTCGGCTGCTAGGTGTTAGATTCAACATTCAAAGCATTCTACAGAAGGCGAGTTGGTGAGCAAGCACGAAGAACGAAGGAAAAGGTGAAAATTGTGAAAATTTTCTAACACTGGTTGACTTGGGCGCCCCAGGTGAGAATAGGTGCCCATCTTTTTAGGGCATTAAATGATGAAATTAGGGTTTACGCCTCCAACCAAAGTTGCTCAGTTCTTTTCCAGTTCTGCAATGAGTTCGATGGTGCAGTCAACAGATCATCCAGTTATCCAGGATTCAAGGCCGAACAGGGGAGGTCCAAACTGAAGTCAGAATGGAAAACATGAAGATTATCAAAATTTGACTAAGTCTGGGAATCTTGGGCGCCCCTGGTGAAGAAGGGCATCTAGCTTTTTGGAGCACCTAACTCAGTAGTTAGGGTTTGAGAATATGCTCGATCTCTTCAGTATTCAGCCAGCTTCGCAACGCCCGTCTCTGTCAGATCATCTGACTGTCCAATCTCCAGTAGATTCAGATCAAAGTGGAACATACAGAATGAAGGTTTCAAACTTAAAGATGAAAATCAGATGAAAATGGCTAAGTCTGGAAGGTTTGGGCGCCCCGGGAGAGAAGAGGCGCCCAAGTTTTCAAGGGCCTAAACAGATGAATTTGCATATGTGGTTCTAACATGATCTCTTCACAGTTGATCCAGCTCTCCAATGAGATATTCAGCATGTCAATCAGAGGTCGCAGTCACCAGATACGAGAAGCTGAACATAAGGTGAAACAAGAGTGAAGTTTCAGAATTCAGAAGCAAACAGAAAAAATGAAAAATATTCTAACTCTGGTGAGTTTGGGTGCCCCCAGCCAAGAAGGGTGCCCAAGCTTTTGAAGGCTTAAAACTCACTGTTTGATGAAGCTCCTCCCAGGAGACCCCTCTTAATATCCTCTCAGCTTCGCAACGAGCATAACCATTAGTCAATCCGATGTTCGGACAACCAGATTTGACAAGATCACCTGTGGAAGAACAGTTAATGAAGAAATTGAAGATCATAAAAATGGCCAACTTTGGACAAAATGGGCGCCCCTGGAGAAGAAAGGCTCCCATGAATTCGAAGGTCGAAATGAAGTTTTTAGTCAGAGGCGTCTCCAGACCAATCTTCTCAGAATAGGTCTGGGTCTGCAATGAATCATTCAGCTCATCCATCAAATTAGTCTGCAAGCTGGAAATCAACGGCGAAGTAGGGGGTCAAAATGGTGAAAAGTTGAAAATATCAAAAAAATGACTAACATTGCTTGAAGTGGGCGCCCCTAGCCAAGAAGGGCGCCCAACTTCTCATGCCTTCGTAGAATTTTCAAGATTTTCAAAATTTTCAAAATTGCAAAGAGAAAGAAGGCATCCAAGTTCAATGATCAGAGATTTTTAGGGTTTTGAAAATAAAAACAAAAGAAAGCAAACCTAATTCAAACCCTAAGTCTATTTAACACCTCTCTTCAATGTAATTTTCATTATTTTTGCGCCCTTAGCCAAGAAGGGCGCCCAACTTCTCATGCCTTAGTAGAATTTTCAAGATTTTCAAAATTTTCAAAATTGCAAAGAGAAAGAAGGCGTCCAAATTCAATGATCAGAGATTTTTAGGGTTTTGAAAATAAAAGCAAAATAAAGAAAACCTAATTCAAACCCTGAGTCTATTTAACACCTCTCTTCAATGTAATTTTCATTATTTTTGCAGGTAGCATTCAAAGGAGAAAGTTGGAGCAGCAAGTTTGAAGAATTTTTATGATTCAAGAACTCAAGTTTGCTGGTTATTCATCAAAATTTTCAGATCAGCAACATAAACCCTTGCTTTTTCATGTTTTTTCATCCAGAAGATCAAATTTTTCAAGGAGAAGGCCAAGGTTTTCAATTTTCAGCTATTTGGGTCTTATCACCTCATTCTTCTGAAGAAAATTTTCAAGAACTTCATCAAGTTGCAGCAGCTGCTTTTTATTTGCATGACAATGAAATCCTCTGTGCATTCAGTTTTCGATCATCTGGGTCCTCTCAAATCAGTCTTCTGAAGAAAACCCATATCACAACTTTTTTCAAGAAAGTTTCAAATTCTAGGGTTGGCTGCTTTTTCGATCAGCCATCAGGGTTTTGCAAATCTAATCAACTGGGTTCATTTCTAATCATATTCTGAACAAAACCCAGGTGCCCATTTTTTTCGTGAAAAATTGAAGAAATTAGGGTTTGCTGCTTTTTCAGTATAAATTCAAAATTTTCGAAAACTGACGATTTGGGTTGTCTTGCAACAAAATTTTGAGCAAAACCCATATCTCAAAAAAAAATTCAAAAAATTTGTCCGTTGGAGCAAGAAAATCAGCATTCTAAAAATAGTAAGTTGCTCAAAACTTGTCTGAACCTAGGCGAGTTTACAGTCATTCTTCAAGGTTTCCGAAATGGAGTACACTCCCAATTTTTTCAAGATTGAATCAACTCTCTATCATGATTTCATTAAAACAGCTGAGACAGACTTGCATCATATCAAGCCAGTGTTCGATCTACACGCTTTGGAGAGCGCAGGCAACACTTCCATCAAGAACCTGGGACATTTTGTACTCCTCGCAGCAGCGTCTATCCCTATATCAGTTTAGAGTCCTGAGTTTGTAATCGCTTGCATCAAGCATTACAACCCAACTACTAGGGAGATTCAATCAGTTGATGGTAGATTGATTTGCAGTCTGAAGCCTGATATGATCGAGAAGTGTTTTTCCATTCCCCCATGGCCTGAAAGTGTTACTATCTCAAAGGGTGAATGTGAAAGGATATGGGAAATGCACAAAGACAAGTACATTAAGAAGATTGCACAGGGGTGGATGAAAGAGAAGTATAAGACTTTGCCAAAGAACGTCAGGCGAGGAGAGTTTAATGATGAGATTGCTATCATTATCACCTTGTTCAACAGGGTAACTGGCTCAGAGGATGCTACCAAGTTTCAGCCTTGGATGTTTTACACCATACCCCACATCATGAAGAAAACCGAGTTCTATGATTGGCCCACCTTGATCAGTGACAGCCTACATCAGCAGATAATAGAATAATTCCAATTTCATGAGTTCCATACGGTTTCTTACCTAGTCTACCTGTTGGCCTCTCAAGGTCAATTCAAAGGGTTGAACACTGAGGGATCATTGAGTCTACAACATATATATAACTACTACCCCCAGTTGGAATTCACGAAGTCGCTGCATCACTACAAGAGAGTGAACGAGGCTTTTTTGTACACAGCGTGGGACCTGGACAATGAATTGCACGTCCGTATCTCTTTAGTTGCCAGGGCAGCGATGGCAGAGTGGGCAGATTGGTTCATACAATTTCCTACTTTCACCTATCTCAGGGTCTATGGCTATTCAGGTGCCCCGCTCATGTTACCAAGGTATCTGTCAAACGAGGTCGTCTTCATGGAGTTCTTAAGGCAGGCACACGATGTCCACACAGTCTTGAGGAATAGAAAGAAACCCTCCCTCCATTTTCCATTAGGGTTGGGAATCTATACATGCAGGACTGCCATAGATGCAAAGACAATGGGAGATGAGTTAGACAAACTTGACCTCAAGCCTTACAACGAAGGACAATCATTTGATCCTCATGGTGTCTACGCTGGCCGACTTAAGAAGAACTATGGTCATATATCTGCCCTTGAAGATTTTTGGGCTAATTGTACAGACGAGTTCAAGGTGCGGAGGCGTAGTTACAGCAGACTCACTCTTCACCAAATGAAAGACTGTTTAAATGAAGGTATAGAAGGGTTGTCAGATGATGATGAGGATGTGCTTCTCCCGATGTATGCTCAGAAGCGAATTGAAGATCAGCCCCTTCGTCAAGCTAACTGGGCTAATAAAGAATCCCTCTCAGTCGAAGACATGACAAGACAGGTCCTTGAACATAGCAAGGTTTTCCTAATCCTTAAAAGGAAAAACTCCATTCCAGTAGCAGAGCCGCCAAGGACAATTCCCTCTTCTTCTAGAGCACAGTCAAAAGGGAAAGGCAAAAGTCAATCTCAAGAAGGCATCAAAGGTAGTAGATCAAGTTAAAATGTAAGAAGAAGGTTAGACTTGTCAGGCATAGTCATACAGGAGCAACCTACAGTTGTAACAAAAGCTCCTCCTGATGAGCCCGTACCTCAGAAAGAGGCAGAGGAGCCACCTTTAACACATGTCTCTGTACCTTTGACAAAACCTTTACCGATTCACATCGACCTTGATATTGAAGATGATGAAGAAATTGCAAGAGTACCCCCTAAGGAAGTTAGTAAAAATACTACCGTGTCTTGGCTTGAGAACTCCTTGGGAAGGGTAAGAAGAAGGCCTTCTATCAGGGGAGTGTTGATGATCTCGATAACATCTATCGAGAACCTACTAAGAAGAAAGCAAAGAAGCAAGTTCACTTTGATAGGAATCTTGATAACGAGATAGTAATGGAGATTGCATTGCCCCCTAGAAGACAAGAACAGGGATGAGGTGAATATGGATGACTTCGTGATGGTCAAGGCTAATATTGGTAGAAATACTAGACATGCAGATGTGAGTATTCAGAGTAGTGTCCAAAAGTCTTCAGGAAAGAGTGCTCAAGGATGGAGAAGACAAGGCAGCCCTCAAGGCTGAAAATCAGCAACTCAGGCTTTATATTTCTAACCTTGTTCATGGTTCTTGATAGGCAACCCAGTTGCTGCCCCAGATTTAGAGACACCAGCTGATCATCAGTAGTTAAGACAACTGGTCATTTGTGGGAAAGAAACTCAGGAGTGGATCGAGAGTTTCATCATCAGAGGAAAGGAGATGTTGGCACGGATGTTCCAGTTGAGAGAAAACGCTCATGAGCTATGCCAAGGTATCCAAGGGTTTGAACAAACACTGGCTGAAGTAAGACCAAGGCATGAGATTATTATTGCTGATTTAGATACAGCCTATGGTTCAACAGTTTCAAAAGAACACAAGAGGCAGATCCTTGCTTGGAGAGAGTGTCATGTTTTCAAAGTTAAAACTTACGAGAGGACATCCGAAGACTTTATTGCCTATAGATAAAGGGTGATCGAAACTCTTCTTTTCATTAGTGAGTTTGTCACAGAGATTCCTTCTCGATACAGTCTTGAAGATGGTTCCTATGTTGGGCTTGATGAGGTGCAAACTCAATTTCAGAGTGTTGTTCGTAGTTGCAATCCAGTTGGTTGAAGGATGAGTCATATTTTGATGATGTCAGCAAAGTTTGAGAAAGCGGCCAATGAGGTCGAAGATTTCCTGAGATCTGTTGCAGATGCTGAAGATATTCTAGAAAAGCGGTGTTTTGCTATTGAGGGCATAGATGCACCAAACCGGGACACAATTTCTAATTTTCTAGCAGGATGTGATCGAGCTTTAAAGCATCTTTCTTCTAGAAGCTTTCTTCCTGCTTTCTTTCTATTCTTGGAATAATTCTTATCCATTCTTTGAGAAGAGAAAGAAGATAAATGTAATAGTTGGCGTTTCCCGCTTTTTCTGCTTTCTTAGGTGTTAGATGTTATCTTCTTTCTAGATTTAGAAATAAAGCTTGCTTGCTGAGCAAGCCCTAGAATGTGAAAGCAAGGAGATTTTAGGGTTCCCTACTCCTCTGCTTGTCTATAAATAAGAGCCTTTGCTCATTAGTTTTCTTTAACCATGCTAGTGATAACAAAATGCTGAGCTTATTGTGCCTTCTATTTGTTATTTAAGTGTTGTTCAATTGTTTTATGATAGCTAATTGTTGAGTCTCTTTTAGCCAGCAAGAAGTTATTGTAATTGCTGTTCGTATTGTGTAAGAACAAGAGTGCAAGCCTCTTTAGCTGCAATTTCTTGTTCCAGGCATGTTAGAAGTAAGTTTTGTTCCAGAAGTTTGAGTAATATAATCATGAGCCTCCTTTGCCTTGATATAGCATCTCAGATTTCCGTTATTTGTGTTCTACTTTTATGATCTTGATTTCAGCTTACATTGAAGTGTGTAGATGTTTGTTGAGAAAGAGTTTATTGAAGTATTTTGTCAGAGAATCAACCTTGTTCATTTCTAGTTTGTCTTGCTTTGCGTATTACTTGAGAAGTTAGAAACGTCTTTAGTTTAAGTTAGTCGTAGTTGAAGTTCTTAAAACAGAAAATCTCAGTTGTGGCGTTTGTGTTTAATAAACCTTGTGCTCTAAGCTGATCAAAAAGATAGGTAACTCAGTCCTTAGTTTACTTTCTTTCAAAACCATTAGCAAGAGGGAGCTTCCCCTCCTAATTTGAAGAGCAATTTATCTGTCCATAGCTGTCCGTTTCAAATACGCATTCCGGAGGTGCGAATTTAAAGGCCAACAGTATGTATGCATGTATGTATTACATTTCCAATATTATCTAACATGATTGCAGGACCTAAAACCGAGATTTATCTTGTTTGAAGCATTTAAGTGGTAAGTTACAGCCTTAACTACATTAAGCTTGTGATTCTAGGGCAATATTTAGGGCAATCTCAAAATGGGACATTACAAGCACCCTAATGGGGGTTTTCGGGGCAACACCCTCAATGGGGTCAAGGGGCAGCCGAAATTAAAGCCTTTGAGACCACACAAACCATGATAGTGTATGCCATTTTACACAATTTTATCGCTTTAACTATTCTCCAAAAGTCCTCCAAACCCTTCAAAAAATGCTTGACTTCCATGCTTTTATGTTTAAGCATTTTCAATTTTCAAAATTTTATGCCTCTTTTTCCCTCATTTTCATAAACCCAATTGAGTCTCTACTTGTTGGGACTCACAAGGTTTTGCAAGTTTGTTTAACTTAGCGAGTGTGGCTAGACTCGTCGGGTACGCAGGTCATGAGTCTCTAGTACCTGTTTTTCTCCGCCCACCTCATGACTTGTGGAGTCTTGGCGATTCTAGGCGACTCTTGTAACTGTGACTTGAACTACTTCAATTCTCTTCCTTTTTGGCTCCCCTTGGGTCCTCTAGAATTCCACATGGCAGGTGCCCCCTTTTCTGCTGTGTTATGCCTTTCTTTCTCAGTAATTATCAGGCCATTGTGGATTCCTTCTTTCTTTGCCTTTATTATAAATTTTGTCATATCACTTTTTTAACTATTTATCTTTGTAAGGCTTCCTTTTCACTGCATTCTTAGTACAAATTGAGCTCTTTAGTTCTCTTTGAAGTCTGAGTTTTACACTTAAATGCACAATAGATTAAGCTGATGTTTATCAGGTTTGCATGGAGATTATATCAGAAATTGTTGCTCCAACAAAATGAATATTCCTACACTATGATTGAAATATCAAATGACAATATTGAAGAATATCATAAAATTTGACAAGTCTCATTTATCCTACTCGAGTAAAATTGATACAAGAGAGGCACATTGATGGTCAATCAAATGTTTCTTGGTTGTCTTGAATGAGTGTCGTATTGCTCTTGGCAAGTCCAAAAAACATCTGGATTGACAGGAGTATATTAAATATGGAACCTAAACCCAGTTATAACTGGCCAATCTGTTACCAATAAGATTTAGCAAATGCATGCATCCTTTCTAGTGACTTCAAATCTTTAAGAGAATAAATGGTACATGGGCTGATTGTTTCCATTTCCACATTCCACCTTTTTAGTGAAGTAATAACTTTCATTGGATAGAGAAGAATAGTTTTCAATTGTTAATACTCAGAGATTTTTGGTCAAAATTGTAGTTAATTATGGATTTTGTTTTTGTGTTGTCAGTTCCTTGTGTGTATACATGTTTTGCATCTCATGCTTATACCATTTCTTTTTTTGGATGTTTCTTTGTTTTCAACTTGATAACTTACTTTATAATGAATGATGAAAAGGTTGTTGAGATTTGTACTTTACATAATTAATTTCCGTGCCTTAAAAGCCTAGCTTATAGAATATATCAAACATTGTAAGAAATATGTAACGAAGAGGGTTTTTGTGATTTGCCATAATTTAGTGTTTGACTTTTATTCTCTTTTATACAGCCTTAATGATAGGAAACCAGTTGAAGACGATGATGAAATTGTTGTTATGATTGCTCCTGATTACCAAATGCTACAGAGTGTTGAACGGATTGCATCTTTATTGTCTGACAACTCGGTATTTTGTCATCTTTTTCACCCTCTTTTATTCGTTGGCTTTGGCATGATCTATCTTTGTCCTCTATGCTACTATATGCTCTATATAAAATTTTGAGATAGGAGAGTGAGCCATTCTCTTTTTGGAATTCCAATTTAAAAAAATGATAAGGTTACAAAACTTTTTAGAATTCTAGTTGTATGAATTGAATATGATGAACCATGGAAAATATCATGGAAATGAAAAATGGGGATAATCTGTAGGGAAGCATTGTCCATATAAACATACATATAGTGATAGTGCAAAGTAGAATCCTATAGAAAGACGTTAATTCAATAAAAAAATTTATTAGTTAAAATTTAGTTTTGATAATGTATTATTTAGTTCTACTACTTTAAATGTACATGAAATTTCTTTCATAAAACTTGGGGGGTATTGGTTTGAAAGATCTCAAATTGTAGGGCACTACATTGACTATAAAATGGATCTTCAAGGATCTTAATGGACCAGAACCATGAAAAGTGTAATGAGCCGGACCAATTTTTTTTTTTTTTTTGATAACAGCACAATGCAACACACACCTGTTAAGGTTAGCTCTAAAACCAAAACGATGCGGAAAGTAACTCTAACCAAGAATGTACACCAGGATCCCAATGTTGGGCAAGGTGCTAGCATATGGTCAGAGGATCCTTATGAGATAGCTGAACTAAAAATAACTCTAACCAAGAATGCGCCCTAAGACCCGATGTGGGAGGAGGGGCGAGCAGATGGTTAGAGGATCCATGAACTAGGTGACGGCTCAGCCGATTAGCAATATAAAGTACAATGCATTACAAAGAAAAGCTCGACCACTTATTCAGCGGGAGCAATTACAGTAAAGTAACAACTGTTTTTTCCCTTTCTTGGCAGTAAATCATCCAAGAGCTTAAGAGCGTGTTCATTTTCCCTCTCTGGCAGTAAACTGTCCAAAGATTATTAATGTTTTCAACATAAAGGGAACTAAGCAACTGCAGAGTTAGATGACTGAAATAGTACAACTATTTGCAGCCTTACAATGCAACAATCTGCAAGTTATGAAGCATTACAATAATCCAACCAATGCCAAAGCTGCAATAATGTTTCTCCACTATCCAAGACCCAACAATACTGAAAATGCAACTCAAAATCTGAACTCCTACAATCTGATATGACAGACCTGCAAATGAAAATGCATAACCAGCAACACTGTAACTCACTAAAATGCATAGAACTCCCTGCAAACTCACTCAAATGACCTGCAATAAAATGCAAATGCTTCTAGCAATAATGGCGCCTAGTTCCCAAAGATAAAACCTCACCAAACAGACTTATTTTATTTTGCACGAATTCCAATGCTGATGCTAGAAATTACGGCCCTCAAGGAGGGGCGATTTCACTCCATAAAATTCGTTTCTTGGTATTAAAATCTGCAATTTGACAAGAAGGGTTGCCCCTAGCAAGGAAACACATAAGTGAAATACCCAGAGCAAGATTATTTTTATTCTATGACTTATGATGCAAAAACTACATTCAGCTACATCAAATCAGCAACTCCAAAAACTAATAGAAAATGCAAGAACTCAACTACAATGTGCACAACTACTCTCAAGGACCAAGAACAACCAAAATCTCAACTAGTTGCTATCTTTCAAGCAAGAAGTCAAGCTCAAGCTAGGAGGTATGCATTCCTCGAAGCAACTCACTAACCATTTTCGCAGCATAACATTATTGTAGACAAAGATAATCCCACTGAAGAACCAACCTCTCCTTATATAGACTTTGAGAAGAACTTCTAGAAGCCTCTAGAAAGTGCGCCCAATCTCCAGGAGTCAAACAAATTCAAATTTCAAGTTGACTCTCTTTCCCTCTCAAGGTGGTGTCCATCTTCAAGAAGAAATAATCTTTTTTAATAAAATCACTTCACCTCCAAGGTTGGCGTCCCAACTCACCCAACAAGATTTTTCACTTTAGAAATATTAAATAAACATCACATGAGACGTCCACCCATAAAATCCCCTTTTCAAAACAACTTTAAGTCATTAAGCTAGGCCAAGGGGTTATAATATAAAAATATAACATTATTGATTTAAAATAACTTATCTCTCCAAATTTGCACCAAAAAGCCAAACTCAGCATAACCAACTGAACTACCTAAAGAAGAAAGCCAACCGTGCTGATGCCAACAAGACCACTGCCAGAAATAGAATTTACTAAAAATTGTAAATTCAGAAAGTTGCTTAGAACACCATGCATGCCATACACTGTGAAGCTCTCTGAAAACCTAGAAAGAATCCGCAAACCAAACTCCAAACTCCAAGCAACAATCCCCTAGAAAATAGGAAACCCTAATTTTTGCTTCCGAGTAGCCTACGGGCCTCCGGGATAGGCTAACGGTCAACTGCACTGATCATGGCTGAGAAGGGGACATTACAAAAAGTCTTGATCAGAAACAATATTTGCATTTCCACACCTAAAAATAGAAGGGAGTGGAAAGACTTTCACCCTCATGATATTCTTTTTGGGAAATTCACTGTTAAACGTGCTGGTTCACTAGTTTTCTATAATAAATGGAGGGCTTGGGAGTTAGCAAGACAAAATGTATGATGGCCAAGATGCATTTTCTAGAACTGAGGGTAAGTTTGTCAACTATAGATTCATCTGGTGGAATTTAGCATATAATGACAAGCCCTTGTCTTTGACAAGAAGCTGCTGTACTAAATAATGGGATGCTAAAGGGTTTAAAAACTTTGGAGATATGTTCATCAATGGTAATGTAATCTCATGAAATGAAGTTCAAGCAAAATTCTAATTTTTAGACTCAAAATAATATATACTATATTAAAAAAGAGTAAAACTTTATATGATGTTAAATACCCTGTGCAACTAAGCTTCAATATAAAGATTCTGAATAATATGGAGAACTCCCCAGTGAAGGTCAAATTCAAAGATATCTAACATATATTGATTGACACCCATGAAATTTTTGATATTTCAAAGTCTCTATGGAATTCCTCCCTATCTAATAAATATTGGAAATACATTTTGTGACATATCTGGTCTTCCCAGTAAGAGCCATAAAAATCTAGTTTTAGATGGTTAGTTATCTTGAAAATAATTGCTATTGGATTAGTCAGAAAAGATGCTGAGATTAGCTCTTATGTCTATGAAATGTGTAACATAGATGAGTCCATCAAACCTCTGTTTTCTAATAAATTTTCAAAAAATATCTGGTCTATGTTTCGTGGTGATAACATAGGGTGGGAGAACAAAGATGGTATTACCTGGTGCAGAATTTTGTTTGGATTTGTGAAATGTTTTGATAAAAAATTAATAGACTATTGTTTACTGATTACTCTATCCATTGAAATTTTATGGTACATATGGAGGGTTAGAAATGATGAAGTGTTTCAGGGCAAGAGAAGTCATGTTGCAGACTTTTGCAGTGAGTTCACATGTGCTTCTATTGGTTTACAAGTTAATAGTGATGATGAAGATACCCAATGATAAATTCTCTAGTCTGCAGGATGGTGGTAGAGTCATGCTCCACAGATCTGATATTGTAAACGTAGAATGGTGACCCAATATTGGAAGGAACAAAGTTAGACCTGACGAACAAAGTGAGAACAACAAATATCCAAAAGAGTATGAATGTATTCATGGCCAGACACTAGAGTTTTCATTGTTGACTATGGAGGGAATCTCTACACAAACACTTAGAAAATCTCATTGCCTGTTAATACTATTAGTCCTGTGCTCAACACTTTTGTTTCTGCTATGCCTAGAAGTGTTGATGCACTGGAGAAGGATTTTGGGAGTGCAAAATAATATTTGTTACATCCAGTTTGATAATTTTGGCCACTATGTAATGATACTCAAATGTAAATTGTAAATCTCAGATAGTATCTCATATGTTAGTATATCGTAAGTGGGTCTGATATTGCTCCAAGTGTCTTTTGTGGCCTTGGCCTTGGTTTGCTCCTTTTCTTTATGATGTTTGGTTCTAGCTGGTATCAGCAGACTGCGTTTTTCCCAAAGAAAAAGTACGTGAATTTCAACTATAGTTGCAAGCGTCACTTACTAAAGAGGGCTAGGAAATTGCTACATAATGTTTTCATTTATATCTTATTTAGGAAATAATTTAAGTATACTTTGTCCACTGCAAATTAAGTCGCACTTGATGAAGAAGAATGGCATAGAAATCAAAGATAGTGTGGACACCAAAACAAAATGAAATATGCTAACCAATTTTTTTCGAAAGATTTACACAACATAAACCAGCACTAGCCAACTTGATTAGCGTTAGCTCCAAATTGAAATCCAATTTGAAAAGATCTCAACGCCAAGAATGCACACTCAATCCCAAGGAAGGAGAGGTGTTGTCATATGGCGGAGTAATTACAAACAATAACTTGAAATAAAGCAAACTCAACGTCAAGAATGTGCACTCAAGATCCCACTAAGGGCGAGGTGCTAACATATGACAGAGTGATTAATTGGAAACTTGAAACTATTAGGCGGATAACCAGCCATGAAGCTACAACAATCTAATTCATCCGCTGCGGCGGGCATCCACTTGAGAGTGGGGATTCACCACCTTGAAAGTGGGTATAAAGAGAGATACAATCAATTATCCACCTGGCGGTAAGACCATCCAGGGGTACTTAATGTGAGAAGAAAGAAGAATTAATTGCAGCGATTAGGACTGGAACAGTACTACTGTTTACAGTCTTACAAATAAGAAAGAAAGCTGCAAATTACATATGAATTTCAATAGCTTCAAAGCACATGAGTAATAGATGATCTCATACAAATAATTATCTCTCTAACTACTGATAATGAATCAAAAATCAGAATTTCTAAAGTCTGATACAAAAATCAATAAACTGAAAATGTCAACCAGCAACTGTGAAAACCAATGAATTGTTCATAACTCTATCAAATTACCTCCATTTTGATTGAAATTAGTTGCAATGGATAACTAGAAGGTAGGCGACCATGCTAGGATGAAGAAACAGCAACAAAGATCCTCTGTGGATTTAACACGAATCCCAAGGCACTTCCAGAAAAGCACGACCCTCCTTGAAGGGGCGATTTCTCTTTAAAAATCAAACTCTGAACTAAAAATTCTCAAAATTGGCATGATGAATCGCCCATGGTAAACAAATGGAATGATGAAATACCCAGAACCAAATTTAAACTGGAAAATAAGCTATGAATCGAAATCACCTTCAGCTGTAGATGAACCAGCAAACCAAAATTGCCAAAAACTCCAGAATTCTTCAATCAAATGAGCTCAATCTGCTAGTTTGATATTGAGAAGCAGCAAGGTAGCCAACTAGGTGTTATCTTGCAAACACGAAATTGGACGAAAGGCTAGGAGGTAGACATCCTCGAAGCAAAATATCAATATTCATTCCGACAGCATAACTTTAGCATAATTTTCATGGATCCCAATGCTGAAGCAAAGCATTCATTTTATAGAAGAGTAGAAGACTCTTCAATTCCCCAAGAAAGTACACCAAAAGTCACATGAGACTCTTCAAATTTCCAGAAACCTTCCAACTTCACAAAAAGGCGTCCACTTTATCAAGGCACAAATAAAATTTATTTTTAAAAGAATATCTTCAAGAAAAGGTGTCCACTTTTCCCAAGGCATTAAAAGACTTTAAATATTAAATTTATCCTTCATGATGACGTCCCCCTTCATGACGACCTTTTAAGAACAACTTAAAGTTATTTTCCCTAGACCAAGGGGTCAACTTCAAATTATAACATTAATGCCTTTAATCACCAAAATTAAACCTCTAGAAGCCAGACTTGAATTGCATTAAATGCTCCAACTGAAAATGAAGACCTTGAAGACTGACAACTGCATACTGCCACAAATAGAATTTACTATAAATAGTAAACTCCTTGAAAGCCAAAGAACCTCAGAACTGGAAACCCTAATTTTACCTCAAACAAGCCTACAGGCTTCCGGAATAGGCTGATGAGTGTCAGAACAGATCACTGATGAGAAGGGGACATTACACAAAATCACCAAGATATAGGAGGAAGCATCAATACTAGCATTTCTCCAATTTTCGAGGATGAAGTGATGCAGGGATGGGTTTTGGGCAAGGAATTTTTTTTCTGGAATTTGGGGATGGTGGGTGGATACCTATTACATTAATATATAAAAATTCATATTTGATTTTTAAAAATTAAAATACATAAGAAAAACACCTAAAAGTTTTAAAATAACATAAATAAACCCATCTCCATTATAGTAACTGATCTAATCCACTAATAGTGATAATCATAGACATTATGTGAGGCTTGATTTGTAATGATAGATGCCAAGAAAAATAAATCTTGCATCATGCATAGACAGAGGCAGTAGGTGCATTGAGAAATAGGCTCAGAAATCGAAGTTATTATTTGATGGAAATGTCAATTATTGTGCCTCATCACCAAATTTGCTGGACTGAACTTAAGAATGAATTTTTTTTTTCCTTGTTTTGATTTTTTTTGTGCTGTTTTTCTAATGCATGATGTGGGGGATTCCCTAACATCTGCAGGACAATCAAAGCATGTTAAGGCTTCGCCCCTTGCATCGTTAAATCTAGGCTATGTCCCCCTTTTTAGGACATCTAGGTGAGGGCCCAAAAAATTTAAAAAACAATAGGGAAGGGGGGTGGCTTGTTGATATTCTCCCGTGTCCCTAGACTATCTTGTATGTTTGGGACGAGTTGTAGGCCTCGGCGATGCATCCTTAGGGAACATCTATTAATACTTGATTAAATGGACAAATCTTTCCAATGAAGATGCCCCTTGAAAAAAATGTGTTATTTAATCACATCTTTCTCTTCGCATTCTTGGAAGGTAGAAAAACTTAGAAGTGTTGGACTCATCAAGGGCACAAGGCCACACAACTATGATCACCTTTATTTAAACAATATGTTATAACAAATGCTACGTTAACAGTTTGGCCCCTTGGACTTGCGTATTAGGTTCTGATTTGGCTTGGATATGGGTATGGGTTTGGTATGGAAGGGGGGCTGTCCAAGGTTCTATAAATTCCTTGTGGGTTCATTCGAGATGAATTTGGGCCAAATTTGATGGTCAAATGGTCTTGCTGCAATGGACCCTTTGCTTTTTTTGGCTTTTTATTTTTTATTTTTCTATTTAGGCATTTGACTTTGACTACATTGTAATTTCCCCAAACAAACAACCTTAGAAAATAAACAATTTTCACCAAGTGTGCAAATTGAAATGATGAACAAAACCAAATGTAGATGCCGAACCCTATTGAAATAAATGTTGATCAACAATATAATAATGAATATATCCAACCAAATACAATTGCTTTTATAAACAAGAGGGTTAGTAGGAAACCCTTATTCCAATATGAATTGATTCAATACGCTTTAACTCAAACAACAAAATAATCCCTAAATTTGTCTCTTATTAGGTGATGTGAACAACCTCACATGCTACTTCAAGGACACCATTAATGAACATAATTGAATGTAGTAGACTTGTACAATCCTTTGAATCCCGTCAAAACAACCATGAGCTCATCAAAGGCATAGATCCACATGCAAGGCCATGTGAAGAAGTTGAAAATGGGTATGTGCACCTCAATGCCTTAAATGAAACGCTAGCTGCTACAAATCTACAAGCAGGTTGCAGGCGACTATTTGAATGTGGGAATAATGTCCTACCTGTCGTATGTCACCTAGCACTAGATCCAAGGACAATTTCATTGTAGGAGGATGTGCACATGCATTAAATGCCTTCATTGGAAAAAGAATCCTTTGACCCCTAATGTGCTGCTATAATGCATGTAATTGAAATGCTATAAATACAGGAATGCAATATGAAAAAGGAGTTGATCTTTTTTGTGCTTCCAAGGGTTGGTAAGTGTTAGTGTTGCCTAAGGTTTACATTTTTACAAGTATAGCTTGTTAGTTGGATAGTATATATTTGTGAATCACAAGAAGGATTGTATATGGCAATTTTCTATAATTGAATATCATCATGGCAATTTGTAAATCTTTAGGGTAACCTTCAAACCTAGTTGTGAGTTTCATCTTGCCACATTTGTCAACGTGAATGTATTAGGGGTTTGATAAATGTAACACATTTTAAATCATTGCAAAGTTTTTGTGGTGGTCATTCCTTTGTTTCATGCAAAATTTTGCAACATTGATATGGACTACTAAGTATGCTCAATTGTGTGATATAGTGTCTTTGATGTTGTATATACACAAATCCAATTCTTGTTATGATTTGCAAGTGTGCCTTTTTTTTTTTTTGCAATCTAGGACTCTTTTACACATTGGAATAGGCATTGATTTTGGAGGTGAATGATCAATCATATTCCCAAATAGAAAATCAATCTTTATTTGTAGCTTAGAAATGAATTAGTATTATGCACTTTCATGATTCAACAATATAACCCAAAGAATATTTTAAGTGAACTATGGTAGTCATTATTTTGGAGAATCATGATGTGTATGCACTCATCTTGCAGATGTGAAATGATGATATTATCAACTTAGGAAGATGTTTTGCAAATAGCTAGTTTGTCTTTGACCTAGTGAAAGTTTTTGGGGTCAAGCATATAGTGGGTATAGTTGTAGTTGTATTAGACTTTTCCTATCATACTCTATCAAAAATCTTGTTGAGGATACCTCTAAGAACACCCTCTTAGGTCTAGTTGAGACCAAAGCTAAAGATGAGCATATCCACTCACAAGAATTAGTCCATTCATGCCACTTTTTGATCTTGAGTTCTGTCCATCACCTAAGTTGGCATTCCCTAGCCTTAGGTTTGGTGCTAGTCATTAGGACTAGTGGGGTTACATATTTGATAGTGAAGAGGACGCACTCAAAACTTGAAACCGTAAACACCATGAAACTTGACCAAACATTCTCAGTGACTTGAATCCATCCTAATCTATCTGCAAATTGAAAATGCTCCCTAGGGTTTTTACAAGAATGGAAACTTTGTTTGTATCCCTTGAATGAGGGTATGATGAAATCCTAGTGCAAGAACTTGGTGAAACTAGCAAAAGGCAAACATAATTGACTAAAAATTTGTCATGAATGATGCTTGAAAGGCCACTATTCAGTCCATCTAGAAAATGCTGAAAGATGTCACTTGTTATTGCTAGGGTTTCATTTTCAAATCTGAAAGCAGATAGCCAATTGGTCAATAATTAAGTGATGGCTATGACAAATCAAGTAAACGTTAGCCCTAGAAAATTGATATCAATGCTACCCTTGTTGGTCTTACTTCTACCTCACTTTTTTTTAATTAGCGGACATGATGTTCGAAGGACAAAAGCCTTGTGTTTCGAGTTTTTCCATTGATGCATGTATGTAATCGGAGGTATGATGAAGTGTAA
Source organism: Sequoia sempervirens (assembly GCA_007258455.2). Lineage (NCBI taxonomy): Eukaryota > Viridiplantae > Streptophyta > Pinopsida > Cupressales > Cupressaceae > Sequoia > Sequoia sempervirens. The sequence continues at coordinate 19,619 of VDFB02150562.1, forward strand.
AATTGCCATCCTTCTTACTTGAAGAGCTGCTGCTATAGGTAATTCAAAATATAGTTTTGCTAAATTCAAGAGGCTGAACATCTATGCAATGCTCTTTCCACTATAAACACCTTTCATAACAAACTTAGGCACACCTTTAGGCAACTTTGTTTACTTAAAACCTTCATCCATGATACACAAGCACTCCTTTTGCTGTTTATGTCCCCCAAAATCTATCCTCACTATTCTAGGTATCTGTTTCAAGATCTCCCGCCACTTAAAACCACTTGTTTTACCTCCTAGGCATCTTTTCCTATTGTCCATTCCACTTAAAGACACTGCAAGACTACTAGTTGCATCTTCCACTCCTTTATGACACGTAAACCATCCTATCATGTCAAGGCACTCATTTTAGCGATGTCTGTCACTTAAAACTACCTTTTACCATCTGTGCATTTATTTTGGTTGTGTTGGTACTAAATCCTGTCATGCCCTTTTTGGTTGAGTCCCGTAACGTTCCATGTGTAATTTTGGCCTTTTCAACCCATTTGTTAATAACCGATCCAAGATATCTCATTTGGCTGGTCCTTTGCCAAATTTCCTAGCTAGTTGAGTAGAGCATGAAAAATTAGGCCTAATTGCTTTTGGAAGTTTTGCAAAATTCTCTAAGAAAGTTTTTCTTTACCAACTTTCCCCTTCAAACCCGCCCAAGTGCAATTTAGATGTATTTTCTTGTGTAGTGCAGTTATCAATCCTCGCAAAGGTGGGAAATAGAAAAGTGGCTAAGTGTGGTTTGTGTGAGAACTTGATGCCTTACTGAACTTCCTATTTTTAACCATGTGTCCAGTTCAGTTGCATTTCCTTGTAGTATCCGGTTCATTTAGTTGTTTCCACATCCTTTAGTTTTGCAGGTTCCTGATGCCCAACTGAACTACGCTTTCAATGTTTTAGCTAGTTCACTTGTCCCTTCCCGTAAACCCTCCTTTAAGCCATTTTAATAGCTTGTGGACATCCGACCCCCATCTTAAATTATTTAGCTACTTTGTCTTTCAGCTAGGTCATATTGATCTGCTTGCAAAGTCTAATTCCATTGCTCCTTCCTACATTTGTACTTTGACGATGTTATCATGATGTCATCCCACCATGTGGACATCATTGTTGGAACTTTTCACCCGAATTGGATGTTTTGAAGTATTGCAAGTTGGTGGGTTTGCTTGGTTTTTTCCACAAGACCAGATGGGTGGCTTCTTCCTGCAATAGTTCTAGTTGGGTCACCTTGTTCCGCAAAGGTGTAGTTTGGGCTGGTTTTCTTGCAAATGGTCTAGATGGACTCCAAAAACCTGAAAAAATTCATTTCTATGTTCAAAAGGCTCCAAAGGCATCCAAGCATCCACATTTTTATGATTTTTCTACGTGATTGTCTCACATGCTCCTCTAATCGATTTTAGATGACATTAATGCATCTATCACCACCCATGGAATACTTGGTGATTTCTTGAATATGGATTACTTGGTGATTTCTTGAATATCTAATCGATTTTTCTATGTGATTGTCTCACATGCTCCTCTAATCGATTTTAGATGACATTAATGCATCTATCACCATCCATGGATTACTTGGTGATTTCTTGAATATGTTTAGGCGCCAAAAGTTCCAGTGTGTGGATTTTGGGTTTAGCTACCATCATCACTATAGAACGATTGCCCAACCACCAAAATTTAAGGTTGATCTCTTCCTTCAATCTATAGCATCCATTTTGAGTGGGACATGCCCTCCGCTGTGGATGTGAAAGCACTACAATGAAACAACTTAGGGTTTTGGCGCCCAAAGGTATATGTATGTTTTATAGTCTCATTTTCAAGGAGGTTGGTCATTGTGTGGTGTCCAGACACTATGAAAGATTGCAAGGCATCCATTCACTCCATAGTCCAGTTTGCTGAGAAATTGTAGACCTACGAAATTGAAGAGGATTTGTATTGTAATGGGATTTTGTGTTACAAAATGTCTCCAGGGCACTATGTATGTATTTAGGACTTCTTAGATAGAGATAGGGATTTTCCCTTGGCACACTTGCTTGCATGAACATAATGTTGAGTTAATGAATGTGACAACATTTTGAAAACATTGCAAGGCTTGTAATGATCTTTCTCACTTTTTGTATGAATATATGCAATTGTGTTTGGATTACTAAGTATGCTCTGAAGCAAGGTTTCATATTCATTGGTTTATGTAAATTCATAGCTGCATGTTTTTCTTTTCTTATTTGTTCTCTTCTTAGTGCTGTGACTCTGTTGCCCAATAGATAGGCACTGGTCTGGGACCATACTCCAATCTCACATCATCATAGAAAAACCTAAATCAGTAGCTTAGGGTTGGGACCTTCTATGCATTTATAACCTCATGATATTACCAGGGATCTATCTTCGGTGAGCCTCAAATGAATTATTTCCTTGTGGGTTATGATTGTGTACTATTATCAACTATATAGGGGTTTTGAGATAGCCAGTTTTACTTGGTTCAATGAAAGTCTTTGGGGCCAAGTAGGCGAGTTTGGTTTAGCTATCATTCGGTTCATTGTCACTTATCATAGG